>JAODUH010000006.1:1175479-1240043 GCA_027564835.1 Typhlichthys subterraneus
TACTTTACATTGCAGAAAAGTGTAATTTCTTCATTGTTGTCACATGAAAAGATATGCTCACATATTTGCAAATATGTTAGGAGTGTACTCACTTTTGTGAGATACTGTATCTCTTCAGAGAAAAACGCTCACATGAATACAATAATTTACCCAAAAAGAGAAACACTTAACTGCTTATCTAGTCCATACTGTAAAGCTCTCAAAGGACAACTCATTTAAATGCCAGTATGACTGGTATGACTTTATAGTGCCGCAAAATAGACTGAAATCACTCTGGTCAGTGAGGATGTCCTCCTGTCTTCAAATGGCCGAGCCAATATTGTGGTTTATATATTTAATAATTGTAATATCGAAATAGCCCTATTCCTTATATAATGTATACACATTTACAAAAGTCATCAAAGTGCCTCATAGCCATCCTTGCAAATACATTACACATTAGATATTTGTGGTAACTATTTCAATGTGGTTATATAATCCAAGCATTACATTTACTGTTTGAACCCATCACGGGTCCACGTTTACACAAGGCAATTAGACAGTGTGTGCATGCTCTGCTACCTCTGTGACAAAGCTGTGGCTGCAACAGCAGTAGCCAAGTGCTCAGGGCATTCAACTGAGTCATACAAAGTAGAGGTATGCAGGAGGGATTGTCAGGAAGAGACAGACTGTCTCTACATTGAACAAAGCTGATAGGGAGAGGTGATGGAAGTGATGGTCAAGAAAACTCGATTACTGAGAGATTATTTGCGTAGAAAAAGTGACCTGACTCAATAATACTACAGCTCATTTGTGTTGCTGGGTTTCATTTCAGATAATCTGTTTGTATTTGTTAGTATATCAATATCCATGAATCCATTGAGAACAGCATATTTACAAATGAGGATATGTGTTTAGCTTGCCTTAGCTGTCAACATTCATCAACGCAAAATTAAATAAATGGCATGAGTCCCAATCAAGAATCTTGAAAAACTTAATTTACCATAAAAAATTCTAATTGTCCTATACTGTCAGTTCATTATGACAAGATCTTTTTCAGAAGCAAGGATCATTTAATACTGATACATATTCTCTTTGTACAGATAAGCATACACATTCAGTATGCATAACAGGATGCAATCACTATCTAAGATCTCTCATACAGCATACACACACGCATGCACGCACACGCACACGCATGCACGCACACGCACACAACCCACACACACACACATATGGACTACCGTTCAAACATTTGAGGTCACTGCTACAGATGCTCCAGAGGCCCTTTTATATCTTATTTAAAGGTATAGTCAGCTATTGTATCTTTTCGTCTAATACACCAAATATCTCCTATTTTTACGGTTCAGTCTGTGCTGAAAAAATGATCCGGTACTTCTACCGCAACCCTGACTCCGCAAATAGGAACATAAACAAAGTGGTGAACACCGCTCCCAACAACAACAACAATGACCCTTGGCTTCATAATGCCTTTCAATATGTAGGGTGGAGCTTCTCAGTTTGTTTTGATTTGAGCTCAAAATAAGCAAGCAGTCTCAAAAATGACTAACCTGATAAGCATGGTTTCTCTATATTGGGGATTTTCCATTTAAAATATATGCCGTTTCCAGCTGCAAAAGTAATTCACGACATTAGCAATGTCTGTCTACACTGTATTCTAATGGATTAGATGTAAAACCGCCCCAAAAAACAAGGACATTTGATAAGTGAACCCGCACTTTTCAACTGTAGTGTATGTAAATGTTTATACTGCACATCTTGTGTTTTTCTTGCTAACAAGTTATACAGCACTCTCCTGGTCAAGCTATAATGTTTTTGAAATGATGGTGCATTAATATGTACAATATGTATTCATGTCCATTCACCTTCCAGCTGGGAGTCGAACACCCACACAAATTTCCTGCTCCTTGGTACTGATAAAACTTAGTCTGACTCTCTTCTGTCCATTAGCACTACGTCACATAAGCAACTCTGTGCTGAACATCTGATACATATACCTTTGTAAGCTTGACTGGCTTTTCGGAAATAAGGAAATCGCTATTCATTGGCTGTTAGCATTGTCACTCAAAAAGTTTGTATCTTTAATTCCAGTGTGACAATAGTGCAAGTGCTTTATTTACTCATTTCAGTTTCAGTAACCGTAGTCAACTTATCTAACAGATATACAATACCTGAAAACAGCCAGTGTTGTGTAAGTTTCTAAACAAATTCCTCTGTAAGTTTCTCAACAAATTCCTCTGTATAAGTTTAACGGCCGACTTTGTCATTGAGTTACGTAGTTGGACGTTGTGCATGTCAATCAAAATACCTCTCCTGTCAAGTAGGTGGATATTGAGCCAGTGCTGTGTCCCATATTTTACATAAGAAAAGGCTGGCTCTGCGAGACTAGATGAAACTGGGCTCGGTCACCAACACTAAAGACAAGTACAAGCGTGTATAGGCTTTGCTTCTGAGGAATTATTTTAATAATTCAGATAAGCTCCTACTCCAAGTCAATTTAACTGTCGTAGCAAATATAGATTTTTCTTGCTGTTCTACGCTCATCCGGTATTGTGTTCACTGGAGCCTGGAGGATAGTGAATATACTAATGCTGAATTCAAACAGGCAAAAGGGCTGTCTCAGTCAAGATGCAGACATGGCCCTCCGGTGAACTGCAACTCAAGAAAAGGTCAAAACCTTTTCCATAATGAATATAATAGTTAATCATATTCAAAGATGTCAAGGCAGAAGAAGCCTAGCCTCGTGAGACCATCCTGATCTCCAATTTAATTTCAACGCGAGTATCTGCCTGGAACCTCTAAATGCAAAAGCGTTTGTCGATCGTGTAGAAAACAATCAGGCCAATCAGCGGCTAGCTGATGATTTTCCCAAGATGAAGATGTGAGCGTACGTCGTATGTTTTGGTTTCCACCGGCACTTTAAACGACGTTAGATTGACAAGTATCAGCATCGCCATTATGACAAAAGCTTTTGAAATGAGGGGTTTCAGACTGTTACTAGTATGTCAAACTGCAGCTCGCGAGATCAGGATGGTATCACAAGCATAGAAGTATCCCACATGCATTTTAATATTGTGCACAAAACCTAGTTCTATTGAAAGATTATACAAATTGCTGTAAAAAAAATAAAAAAAATATGCACTCATAAAAATCAACAATGTAAAGTTAAGAAGGGATTTTGCTGGTGTTTGCAATACCTTTGTAAAGGTGCAATATTCATTTCACATATAAAATTAAGGTATCCTAGTTTTGCCAGGTAAAAATCATAGTTGCTCCCTGGCACATGAACTAGGAAAAGTAGCTGACTGCCGTCTTGCCTGCATGTCCTCAAGCTTCAAGCACATGCAATTTACAGATCTAGTGCTACTATCAAAGGTCTTCTATATTTTATTTAACTCTTGACTTACACATTAAATATAAATGTATAACAGCAACTTAGGTACATTAATGATAATTAATCATAATAATTAATGATAATAAATGCTAGCAAATGTGGACTCCCATGATTGGGTTTTAGGGGACTATCAAATATTTCACAATTAAATGAGATGTCAGAATCTGAGGAAACCTTTTGTTTCCTTAGCACTCGTCTATCTATTAGTATGAATTACAATAGTCCTCAGACTAAATTTCACACTAAACAAACTATGATATGAACAAAATAATTCAGGTTTACTTTTCATTCAATGAACAGGTGAACAATCTGGTCATCATAACGGTCTGTTATATGTTATATGGCATACCAACAACACAGGCATGCAGCCAAGAAGAATCAAATAAGACTAAGTACTGTAAGTACTGCACAATCTGTACTATCTGGCTGGTGTATACGGTAGTAGAGGCTCTTCCAACTGATACTGATGACTGGCACAGCTTTCTGTATAGGTGCCTGTTACCAAAATAATAAATTTTTCGAGTCAATAATTTTAAGAAATCAAAACAGATTAATGATTTCTTAGGAGATACATGCAGAATGTCTTACTTTGCACTGCAAGGCTTGTGATGTGATACTACTTTAAGAAAGCATTGTAATTTCAGCCCGTGACAGATGTTGTCCTAATAATATTGTCATCATGTCTGCTTCAGACCCTGTGATGTGCCTCAGACTGTTGGAACGAATACAATTATTTCTTCTGAACTGCAAAACCTTTCCCAAAATGTATAGGATGTATTTTATTATAAGACAGTACAACATTATTGTCATACATTATAATTTTTTTGCCGAATCTCTCAAGAGAATCTTAAATAAAGACTGTAACTGCTAAATGGCAATGGTTGCTTCAGCGGCGCAGCAACCATCTGTTGACATTCATTCCAACAGACTGTTAAATTAAAATTATCCACTTGTATGACCAAACAGAGTTGAGCTTTTGTAGCCAGTTGTTGCTCCACAAAAACAAGTTTCTTATAAATAATTCCAAAGGCAAACAAATACCATAAAACAATGACAAAATACACACACATTGAATGAGCTACATAACATACAGTTACTGTACATAGTAGTGTACACACATCAACATCATTGCAGATAAGAGAAAGGAATAATAATTGTATTTTAAACAGCCATGGGCTTCATGAGTTTTCTTTTCTTTTTAAATATTGTGTAGTCTTATAAATCTAATGAGTCTGTGTGTAAACACTTGGTGGCTATTCTTCCTCATTATGGCAGTTGAATAAGGCTGTTTTTATATAGACATTTAATTAAGGAAACATGACCAAATGTGTACTCAGTGTTATATGTGTATATGTATATTAATCAGTATTGTTATGTAAATAGAAAGGGGTACTAAATATTCTTTAGTTTAACATTTAATGTGTATACATAGCGAACTATTTCACTTAACGCTTGTCCATCAAATTAATCACCAAGACCTGATCAATATGGCAAACCTTTTAAATGATCGTTTTATGTTTAATTGTTGTACTGCTTACGTAAAGTGACTATTTCATTGATACGCAGGGCTGAGTGGGGACATAAAATATTGATTCAACTTATGAATGGATGTCTTTCAATTTGCAGTTCAGGTGGATTTATTATCTTTTGTTTTTTCTTTTACATTTAACTGTACATATGAACATAATTGAAAGCATCTTAATAAACAGATTAAGCATTCTTCCTATGCACTTAAAATATATACTGGTATATTTAGACCTCCTTGTACCTTTGTTAACATATAAGTATTCCTTCACTATGAAGTTGTTTTCGACATGAGATGAACATGTACAGTACATTTATTAATGCAGAGGATCATGTAGGACTATATGATTGTAGCAAAACTATTTACAAGTGGACAGTTCTAAATTTGTGTGTGCATAATCAGATTGTACATGTGTAAAATCATGTTTAAATATGTACTGACATGATGTAAATGTGTTATATATAAATCTGTATATACACTGTAGATATTGTTGGCTGAAAAGTCAAATTTTTGCGTCATTAGTTACAACTCAAGAAAGTCTCTTTTTTCCATGAAACTTTTTGCTAAATGTTTGCCATGCAATTAGCACACCGCCAAAATACACTATAAACATGTGGGCTATTGCAGACACATCTTAGCGGGCATGCAGGCATGTCGGCTAAAATTAATGTGCTTATGAATACTTTGTAAATAGCCAGCTTTAATAGGCCTACACCGCCTACATGGACAAACTGTTTCACAAAAACAATGTTGGCGTAATTAACAGATTTGCTAAAAATTCATATTTTTTTAATGTATTGAACAATAACCACAGCTATAACTCAACATTACTGAGTTTCACTAGACTTAGGCATTTTCTGGTTGTTCATACAGCAATAATACAATCAGTATAATCTTTTATAAATACATTATTTGAGCGCATACTGTTTCACATGCACAATATTTAAGTAATTAATAAGGTATTCACTGAAAATATTTTTTATATGCTTAGAGAACACTAAAACCACAATCTTCACACTCTATTGTTCACACTATTTGGACATCCCTACATGCCCACGTATCCGCTGAGAATGTTCGCAAGACCCTGAGCAATCTTGCGCAATGTTAGGTCAGAGCGTTTGGTAGTATAATTTGTCTGTGTGCTAGCGGCGACTGGTGGTGAGAGGCTGTATAGCAACAGAGGCGCAGATATTTAATATCAACAAATTTGTACACAAGCGATTTAAACATTTGATTTAATTACAGGCTTTATGAATATTTAATATAATTAATCTATATTAATCAAATATCTAAATATTTGCCTTTTTCTCATATTTCTGTTACCAGAAGTCCAGGCAATGACAATACTGAATACTGCACTGAAATATTGACCATGTAACTCTATAGAGTGGCATTCGAAATTGTGATTTTCCTCTGCATTTAAGGGGTTTTATGATGTGAATTTAGTGTTAAACGATAGGTAGACCATAGAGGCAACACAAGAGAGGCTACAGGCATTGGGGTAGGCTATATTTTATTGTTTTCCAAAAAAAAGCCAATACCTGTTAACATGTCCACTGTAACACAGTAGCCTAAGTCTAAAGCTGGCTAATCGTCGCTAATTTATTAGCCTGCTGCAAGATTACACTTATAGCAATTTATAGCCTTTGTTTACCTATGTTCAGTTATTTACGTTCTATTAAATGACAAGCAGTGGCTTATGTTTCACCTCTGTCACCTCTGTGTTCCTTCGTCTGCACCTGCACTCCCGAACCCACCGTCGTGACATCTCCAAAAGTAGTGTCCAGCCTCTTGGGACAAGTGTGACACTGACCACTGACAATAGCTTGGTCCAAATGGAGAAACTCAGTGTCAGTCTGTCAGACCTGCTATTTGGTTTAGACGAGGAGTGGCGCTTGAGTAGTGTTCATGAAGGCTGCCGACTGATTTAGTTTTATTGATTACTGATTTTTGCATTAATATAAATACTACAAGTATTTATAGGCATCAGCAATGTCATCTTCAACCTCTGTCTGTGTGAAATTGCCTCAGCAACAGTTAGCAGGGAGCAGAGCCAGGGATAAAATTGGGCTGGAGACAGGCAGAGCTCGGCTCTGGTACATAGGAGCTGATCCTCAACACTTTCAGTAGGCTACGTGTTAAAAATGATGAATTGACAGATATTAGGCAATATAATAGAACATTATTTTCTCAGACGTATCATCATTATAAATGTATTTCGGGCGAGTAGGCCCATGTCTAAAATCTCTGGATAAAGAGTTTTTGCTGTGGTTGAATTACCATGCGCGCATAAACGCTGTGAGGCGATTACAAGGCTGCGTTCAAGTTGGTGTAAGAGCTATCATTGAGATTAATCTGCAAGTTTTTATTTTGTCGCAATATTTTTTTCCATAATTATTTAATCTATATTAAAGTTATTTTGACAGCCTTTGTTATACGGTCTTTCCACCTCTAGGAGCAAAATACTTATGACTTTTCAGTCATTAAAAATATTAGACATTGTGTTTACTTATTTAGAAATCCGATTACACACACACATTAATTTAGGTACACAACTCTACTCACATAGTTTTGCTACAATGGTCCCATAGGACTAGGTTTAAAGGCTTACTTGTGCACCAATAATCCTTCCATTTCATTAAATTCTGTCGAAATATCACTAAAGAATGACTTTGATATCTGAAGGAATCAGGACAAAATGTCTCATGAGCTAGTTTTTATTTGAGTGATAGATACACTTTGCTGTCTTTATGAATCCGCAGTTGTCTATGGACCAATTCAAATACTCCTGTGACCAATTAACTGTGCACAAAAAACAAACAAACAAAAAAAAAAAGCAAACAATTCCACATAGCTGGGCAAACCAAATTCAAAATGTACAAGCTAGAGTAGACTCACGTTCATTGCAGAAGGGGCCTCCATAGGTGGTCATGGTACAGTCACAAGAGAAACCCTCCCATAGCTGAAGACACACTCCCTGGTGGAGGCAGGAGTCCTCAGAGCATGTGGTGCTGGGGCCTGGATGGTAAAGGATAGAGGGATGGAGGTTCATTTGAACAAGGGGTTAATGTCAAGACAATGCATCTTTCAATGCAAGCAATTAAGAATTCTGGATAACTGGAAGGGGTTTCTCCTGCTTGCCAATTCTCACTTCCCTGTTTGCATCGTGACTATACACCACATTACGCCAATGTGGTGGGAATTCAATATTTGTTGTTATTCGCACCATCACTGCTATTCGGCATTGGCAGCTGGCAGTGATACACTGAATTCAGATGATTCAAATGGTTGCCCTGAATTGCCACAGGCCCCCGTTCCCCAAGAGTGATAGCGTGTCTCACCTCCGCAGCCACGCTCCACAGCTCCCACCTTGAGGAGGGCGTCTGCCAGCAGGTCAGGGAGTCTCCCGTTCAGATCAACAGAAGCCAGGCAACCCTGGTAGCCTTCCCTGGATGCTATCAGTCTGGGCAGACTGCTGTACATGCTCTTACCTACACCACCAATGTACAGCTCCCCTGGCAGACATGCAGTACACAGTGTTCACGTGATTGGTAGTGAAGTGATGCAAACCACATTCAGATCAGATGCATTGTTAAATTAAACAAATGTTACATTTAACTGTACATTAAATTACATGTATTCTCTTACACACAAATATGTATAAATACTGTATACATTTCTTGTACAAATTCCTGTGAATTACTAAATGCTAAAAGTGACAGAATTATGATGCCCTTTAACAGATTTAGCATAAAATCTAGCGTGAATAATTAATATAGTGCTTGATGTACAGTAATGACCCAGTTTCACAGTATACTGTATACAAACCCACCTGGTGTTATCTACTCGGTGAGGCCACACACACACACACACACACACACACACACACACACACACGCAATCACAACCAATCTTCCTACTGTGACAAATACTTGGCCTTGGAGAATATGCACCAGATGACAAAACAGTTGGTGGTCATATTCAGTTATTAACTTTTGGCAGTGGTGATGCCCTATATAAGTACGTTTGAAAATGGCATTTGAACTATAATTGTTAGGGCAAACTGAAGATATAACACCCAATATGCATAGTGGTCATTTTGTCATTTGTTATTTATGGCCACAAGGGCATAGGCTTGAGTGGATACAGGCCCTCATAAACACAGAACTTCACGGGCATTTGATGTGTGCCCATAAAAAGCAATGGCGGTACTTTATTGTTCCTGGTTATTCTGCTTATGTATTACAAATTCTGCTTATGTATTACAGTACTATTTATTAGTTTTAACATGGAATATATGCTAAATATGGAAATAACTGCCCACATAGGATGCTTTAAAATTATTCTGAAAAGGTGCATAGATACTAGTGGTTACACACCATTACTGATCGGACATGGTACCTTTCAAGTCCAAGTTGCGGGCTCCGTTAGAGTGCTGGGTGACTGTACGTGAATCGATCTTGAGGATGTGCACATTATTGTTGTCACGGGAGACCACCACGTTGTGCCACTGGTTGTCGTTGAGTGGCTTGTCAGAGTTGCCTTTCATTAGAGACGGCCCATTGCCCAAGTCAAACACATAATGAACGTACCTGGGACCAAAACAAATAATGTTTAGGTATAAACGATTAGTCACAATGTTAACTTAGGGGCACACAGCTATACGATTGTAACTTAATGTATCACAGGCTGCGTATTTTTACACTACATATAAACTTGCAGAAGTCTGCATGCATATTGTGACTATTCTTCAGTGGACAGCCTTGTACACTTGATGGCAGGGCTGATCTATTTTACCAATTAGATGCATTCTCGAGCTACAGAGATACATTTGATAATCCCCACCAGACATGTGTAAAGCCTGTTAATATAGATAAGTACTGCATGTTGAGTGACAACTGCATGTCTCTGTGTTTGCAACAGTGTCTGTCTTCCCCCCCCCCCGCCCCTAACAAGCAGCCCCAAGTCAGGGATACCTCTCGCTGTGCTAAGCGGCATGAGGAGAGCACACACACACACACACACACTCTGTGTGTGCCCAAAAAAAACCTGTGACACTGTGCGCAGTAAAAATTATACTAACTCTTCTAGCACAACATTTAAGAACAGCCAGCAGGGATAAAGAGGAATGGGGGGTAATCTACAAAGGTGGTGTTGTCCGATTATCTTTACAGTATACCAATGCTTTTTCCTAAATTGTACACAGGCAGTACCAGTATTTGGGCGAATGACGTGAATCTCCTTAGGAGAGATTACGGTAGCTATATTACTATAAAGTTAAAATGCTGTGGGCGTGTACCAAATTGCAATTTAGGTTGTCTTCAGTGTTACCAGTTTATTTAGTTACTTAGCTAAACTATAACAGTAACATGACTTCTGTAGTTATTACATTTTAGAGTATGAAGGGATTATTCTGTGTTTCTGACATCGAGCGTAATGGCTATACCAGAAACTACAGTACATCATTTTGGAGCCAAAGCTAAATACTATCCGTAAGGAAACTGCTGCGGCGCAAACAGCCATGAAACTCAGCAGTAAGGAGAACAGAGGGAAGATGGGCGGGAAACTTCAGCCTGCTCTCACTGCATGCATCTGCTGCAGGCTCCAGAGCTAAAGAAGGCCCTCATGCTGACTAATCATGTACTGAGGGACTTCAGTTCAGTTCAACATGTTAAGAGTAACTACAGTTCTGTCTTGCTTCCTCTGTCTTGTTAGTTTGTGTGCTGAATAAAAAACACCCAGCCTAACTTATGTCAGTATTAGTGATCAATAGGGTCTTTAAAAGGAAGATACGGTATTATGGTTTAATTATATTCACGTTTGGCTAATAAAAATGCCTTTAGAGGGAAAAGGATTTAAAAAGATGTCTGCAATATGTGAGTTAGACTTATGGAATGACTGGAAGTTTCTATGGGATATGCTGGGAAAACATATATTCAAGAGAAGCCTCAACATTAAAGGTGCAGTAGATTTGCGTGTTGTGCTAAACACGAGGCGTGGTCTAGCCTTGTTGGCGCATTGCTACTTTGAGGCAGCGGAAAGCGCTGCAAGCGATTGAACAACAAAAACCTGGTCTAAAGTCAACGGCACAGTGCATTATCAAGATAGTAGTGCCTATGGTGGGTGCACAACGCACAGGGACATGGAAAGGATTTTAAAATGAAAAGAGTTCAATGTGTAACATACATCATTATATTTTATGGATCTTGGTGGAATCTCACTGTTGCCTTAGGTCATGCGGCTTTCACAAACCCGCCAGTATAACAATTTGCCAGGGTGCAAGCACGCCTGGATTTTACAAAGGAATGGGAGATGACACTGATTGGTTTTTGTATTCTGTGCCCTAAATACTCCCATGAATAATCAAAAGAGTGCAACCATTTTGCCTGGTGCAACACACGTTTTTCCCCCATTAAACAAATGCGTATTTGGACACGCCCTAAATGCAGTTTGTGCTTTGCACTTTAGACTGTGCTCTAAAATTGTTCAAGTAGAGCCCACTGAGAAATGTATGTTGGTGAGTGTTAGAATTAGAACTGAACTCCCAACAGCTCACAAGGCAAAATGTTTGTTTGGATTCAGGTCTCCTGTGTCAACCTTACTTAAAGTGGACATTTCATGACCTTTTTCAGACATTGATACAGATCCTTGAGGTTTCAACGCATTGTATTTGTCACGCTTAGGTCAAAATACCACATAATTTATTCATGAATAGCACCATATTATGCCCATTTTCAGCCTGTCTCAAAAACTATTTCAGGGACTTTTGCTTTAAATCCAACAAGTAAAGGCGAGGCGAGTCAAGTTGAGCTGGTACCACATAGTGAAAAAGCTCCCAAAGTGAATCGAGTCGAGGAGAGTTGAGCTTGTACCATGCAGTGGAAAAGCTCCAAAAGGCTTTATGGTTGGCTTTGCCACTTTGCTACTATGACACAGCCGTGCAACCATATCGGTTTGAACCACAAGCGCCCCCCCCCCCGCATTCCTATTGCGCATTCCTTCCGCCTCGCTGGAACATCAGCATGGCAGCAGTGGTCACACAGCCCCGGAATAATATTATTAGAACATATTATTTCATGAAGGTTAAGTTACACTACAGCGTGAAATCGCAGCCGTCCTTGCCCGCTACAGGAGGATTATGAGGCAGATCGAGCAAGTCATGTGGACATAACTATTTTCAAAACAACAAGAAATATTTGGAATGGAATGACACCTTTAATATACTGTACCTTGAATTTCTCAATACTCACCCTTTGACCAGCTCCACCACAATGAAGTCACTACCGTCCCCAGAGTTGTAAAGTATCAGGCCGTCGGGGCTTGTGGTTTTGAACTGGAAGAAGAGGTGCATGGATGCGTACGCCTGCAAGGTGGAGAAGGCCAGGTAGCTAGCCTGGCTGACGAAGGTCACCGGGTCGGCCACAATATGCCTCATGCCGAAGCGGGCGTTGAGCTCGCAGTAGGAGATGTCTCCATTCTTGCACTGGTCCAGGTAGGGAATCCCATTGAAGGAGAGGGCCTGCAGGTGGCCTATGAAGTTGGAAGGCATCACGGAGATGAAACGCCTTTCCGTCATGATACCCGTCTCGATGTTCTTGAACTCCAGCCGAGTGTGGGCGCCGGCCATCTGGCCTGGGGTGGGGTGAGGGTTTGACATGCTCGATAAACGGAAAACCGACCCGTCAATTAGCATATCTTGGTTCACACCTACCCTCCACGGTCACATTGTCCACAGACAGCTGCAGGCTCTTCCCTCGGCGAATCACCTTCACCGAGTGCCACTCGTTATCATTCAGCCTCTGACCAACCAGGAGCATCTCCGGCCCTTTGCCTGGAAGCAGGAGAGAAAAACAGATAAACTTACAGGATGCGCCACATGTTTACCATTGTTCAACAGCCTAGTCACTCAACTGCAACCCAGTCATTTACATCCACACAAACATACTGTAAATGCAATTAGAAAGCAAAATAATATGTCATCATATTTTTATTTGTATTTCCTTTACTAACATTCATGTCCTAATTTCTCTACTAGGTTTGCGCTGAACGAGGTTTGGCTTGAAAAAAAATAAAACCCCACAATGGATATTGTCTAGTGGCCCAGTCCATCTACATAAGATTTTTGTACTCTCGCTGTTCTTAAGATTTGGTTTCAAAATAGGTCACAGCTTGCCACTGCAGCGCCGTCATCCCCAATCAGTGCCTATGCAACAGGCCGACACGGCAGTTCAAAGGAGTTCTGACATCGCTTGGGAGACTAATTGGCCATGCCTAAGCCGACTACGCCTAAAGGGGTATGTCTGTCTAAGTGAGCTCGGGGTGTACAGGAATTGCAGGGAATGGAGAGGGTACGCTCAATGGGAAGCTGATGACATTAACTTCACTATTTCATCCTGAGCAGAAAAAACATTTATAAAAGAGGTGTGACTGGACACTCCACTCATGGACACATGCGAGGCAGTCTCTGCACTTGTTAGTTATATTGGACCCTGTCTGATGTATACCGACTGCGAACGGAGCACAGACTTCGGTTTATGTATTTTGGGCGTGTTTATTGGGCCATGTGCTATGAGTCTGTTTTCAACCAGTCAAGGTTACAAGGTTGTATATTCTATATATTGCCATGGACCCCCCTTAGATGCTAGAAGATTCTTGTTTAAGGATATTTACACTGTGAAACGTTATGCTCATCTAGAAACTGTATTTTCATCTAAATATGTAAAACTACTAAATATTCCCATGCTGCTTGATTGCACAGTTTCAATGCATCCAAAAGCATTTGCACATTATTTACATTCCCAGTAGTAAATTAGGTTCTTTAGTAAAATAAAATTACGACATTCACATTCACTGTGAAATTATACTGTATCTACTGAAATCAAATGACTTGGGCCTTAGATGATAGTTAATTTAATGTGAATAGAGACATATCCTATGGGATCCTACTGTATTCATATTCCATAACTAGGATAACTTCAAAGGTAAAGGGATGATATATAGTTCAGCATAATAAGTGAGCAGAGACTTTGAACATAAGCTGTGTACGTTGATCAAAGTATGGTAATTGCATTATTTTTCAGAACAAACACCTCATTTTAAATTAAGCGAACATTTTAATCTGGATACAAATATTCCAGTGAATTGCGTGGTAACTCAAGGGCACTGGCAAAATAGTATGTTCATGTAACAAATTGAGCTAAACAAACTGGCCCAAAACATACAAATACAGTATTGTTTCCTTTGGCTGTATTTAGATATAACTAAATAATATGAATGCTATATATTTTCAGATGCCTTACCTTTTGATACCCACTTGCTCGCAAATAATTATATGCTGCCATCTGCACTCCTCCGTGTTTTAGTTGAAAACACGAATGCATTGAACATTAGTATCATTAACCTCAATTATATTGTAAACTGAATGTTTGCTCTCTCATAGGTCTAATAAAATAGGCAGTTTATACACTAACCTCTGGCTAGAGAAAACAGGACTATTTAAAATCCAATCTAATACAGTATATTGCCCAGTTTACTAAATACTGTACAGTATTACAGAAATAACATTCCTCTAAATTGTATTTATTATTTTTCTTTTAACCATTAAATCCACATTACTGTTTGTTTATTTGTTCGGGGACGATTCAAAATAACTATTGTGCTAACATTTTAGCTAAGAAAAACATTTTTTTATCTGCAATTCCTGTGCAGAAGGCAAAATATTTATACCTAAATATCATTATGAAACAATAAGATTAAAGAAGCACATACATATTAACCCCAGCCCCCACTACACACACACACATAACATGCACAAATATACATACTGTATGCATCTTTAAATCACAGAGATGTTCACTATAGCATAAGTACATCATTGAATCAACCCATCACCCCCATCCCTACCTACCGACACACACCACATAATGCATAAAACATTCTGTAGATATAGGCCTACGTGGAATATTTGATTTATCCCACAACAGCACACAGACATGCAGAGACATGTTTGTTTGCCTTTTCAGCTTTCTTTGTTATTGTTTTCTAATGAGTCCCTCTGTTATGCTCTGTCCCAGTCTCTCCCTGGGCTCGGGAAACATGCTTATATATGGAACAGTAGCTTGTGGCGTGATGCCATCTGCTGGAAGTGATCCGCTTTTATTTTTTATCTGATAAAATAAGCCTCTATAAATCTTGTTTTCCATTATTGACTAGTTAGGGAGCAATTCTGAAAATAGCTTTCCTGCTGTTCTATTTTTATTTATATAGAGGATTAGTTTACAAACCTAACCACAGAAAGCTTGCACACATTGTACACTAGCACACACACACACTTGCACATTTGGGTGATATCAGTAACTTAATGCATATAATTGATTAATGCTTAGGTTCATACATGTACGTGTATTGAACACAGAATGTTGCAGTCATTGGAAAATGATGTACATTATTAGAAGAGTTGAATTAAACAGATAATTTAGAATTTCATGTACTGTACGCTACCAATTTATTCTCTTATAATGTAAAAATACATTCAATAAACTGCATTCACACTGACACACAACCCTAATGCCTGAAATCAGCATAATATTAGCACACATAGCTAAATATTAAAGTAAGATCTATTAAAGACCGATTTCCAAGTGAGGAAATTAAATCAATTTGTTTAATCAAACTGTCAACATTTCATTATGGTGATAGCATTTGCATTTATAGGGCTGTTATACTGTCCTCCCTTGTCACATTTCATGGATGGGGTTTTTATTTCGGCTGTATTTATTATAGGCAATTCTGCTCTACATTTATTGGTGGTGCTAAACTGCACAAGGTGAAATGATGACCACGGGGCTTAGAGTATTCCTCAAAACTACATTCCGATTCCTAGTCTATAGAATATAGTCCAAGTCTATAGATGTTGACAACCAACTACATATTCATCATAACTATTGAATACTATTTGGTTTGTGTGGTTTAATATTGACTGAACATTTACGCATCTTTAACCATTTGGTCTTTCTTGCAAATTACATAATGTACTATATAAAATGCTATGCTCGTCAATATTTTTAATATGATCTGGACACAAAAATAACTAGAGGGTATAACTCGGAGTAGGGAATGAGTCCTTACCCCAAGTGAAGGAGTTCAAGTACCTCAGGGTCATGTTCGCGAGTGAGGTGACATTGGAGCGGGAGATTGGCCGGAGAATCGGAGCAGCGGAAGCGGTATTGCAATCACTTTATCGCACCGTGGAGACGAAAAAAGAGCTGAGCTGGAAGGCAAAGCTCTCGATCTACTGGGCAATTTTTGTTCTACCCTCACCTATGGTCATGAAGGGTGGGTCATGACCGAAAGAACTAGATCACAGGTACAAGCGGCCGAAATGGGTTTTCTCAGGTGGGTGGCTGGCGTCTCCCTTAGAGATAGGGTGAGAAACTTAGCTATCCGTGAGGAACTCTGAGTAGAGCCGCTGCTTCTTCTTAAAATTAAGAAGTTCTTAAAATGTTGTGTATATTTGTGTTTTCTGTCTGTAACTATATTTATATTTATGCTGCTACTCATCTGGGCCAGGTCTCCCTTGAATAAAGGTAGTTTTGATCTCAATTGGTTTCTCATGGTTAAATAAAGGATATATGATTAAAGTATATACAGTAAATATTATTGACTGCAATAAAATGTATATTTTAATTAAATTAAAGAAACTGCCTAGCATACCAGTCGTAGATTTCACAGCTGTCAATCAGAGTAAGTCAAATATCACTAAAACAAAAGAAGGATTTAAAGGCAATCACATCCATTACATAACACATCATGTACATTTAGACTGTTAATCATGACACTGCTGATTGATGAGTAAGCAAATAGCACAGGGATACATGTGGAGCAGAATAAGCTAATAAGGCAAGCTTTCACACTGTAGTAGTGCATAAGGCCTGCTAGGGCACCACAGCACAAGTTCTCTAAATCAGAGTAGGTAACCATAGGAGACACTTACTTAGATTACAGTCTATCCTGATACAATCTGGTAGGAGAGAGAGTGAGATGGTGAGAATAAAAGAAAACAGCATAATAAAGGTGAGCATTTCATATCCTTCAAGGTACATTCTGCAGAGTTTAGTCATTTTGTAGGGCCCACCATCCGGGGACAAACTCAAGAGTCTAAACCACCATTTTTTTTCTCCCTAAAGTGTGCACCAATAAGACTTGTACATATACAGGAATACTCTCTTGCCACTTACGCAGCACACCAAAGAGGACAATGTTACAATGCAAACCATCTTAATCGGTTTTTGACTAAAACGGTTTTGTCTCCTGACTCGTTGTACAAGTCTTATGGCAACTGTTTGTTTTTAGAAAATTGAGAGAAGAAAAAAACAGCGATCTGCACATCTTCAGCCACACTGAACACAATGACAACATCACTGCTGTGTTGTTATCTGTGGCTTCATTAAGTCAAGTGGCTAATCTGCGCTGAAGCCCATTGTGCAATATAAATACTTACTCCTAATCTTTTAGAATCACTCATGGCAATCACTAACTGACCACTCTGTGGTTAAATTGTACAATGTGGCTGAGAAGTGCTCTTAAGTTGTCAACCATCACAGAGCAGTGGATGCAGACAGCCAAGGACCAGAGTACTATCTAGACAATTATATACTCTGTGTGTGTGTGTGTGTGTGTGTGTGGGTTGTGTGTGTTTTACCTACCACTTGCTTCCTCTGTTTGAAAATGATTTCAAAACTTGACATGGCTGCTAGGTAGGTACGGTATATGCAAGCCAGTTTAATGGTTACATGTACTGTACTGTACTGCAGGCTAGCTATAGTCTTATGGCTGAACAAGTACTATACAGCAATAATAATATACTGTATGAGCCCAAGTCTGTCTAATAGAAACAATATTGCTTCTCATCGCTGTTATTTTTTTCCTTGTTAATAATGATGTCCTATGCATACAGTAAGACATCTCCAATGTATGCCTATTAGAAGTGGGTTAGCCACTGTTGCCCGGTGACCAGTTTTAGTACAAGTACCATGAACAAGTTCAATGGCAGGAAACCAGGAGGTAACCCACATGAACACGAAGAGAACTTGCAAATCACATGCTAATTATTTTTCCAAGTCTTTTTTTTTTAAAGAGAATGATTGGTGAGCAGTTTGGATCTAGCAGCAATGACATACATGTCACGGACATTTGACCACCAAAAGCCAATCAGATTAAAATGTATCTTAACACAGTGCACACGCTAGAGATAGTCAAAAGGCGGCATGAAGCGATAATGTCTCCCTGTGCCTTAATGAGGGTCAAGGAGTGAAATGTTATTAAAGCAACACTATCTCAACGATCTGGTCTCTGACTGTCTGCTCCTTTCACTGCAGACAGGCCATTGAAGGGCTGAAAGGGTTGAAATGGTCAGTCATAACCGGAGAGGGAGAGGGAGAGAGAGAATATGGAGACACAGAGGGACTGCTCTATACAGTTGCTCAAAAAGTTACTCAGATGAGCTTTTGCACAATTTGTTAAATTTGCTCGGTAATGTTTTTGTTATCTTTGCACAAATCAATGTATCTAAAACATTCTATTTAAATGTTTACAATATTTAAGATAAACGATACTTAATTATTACTTGTGAGCCCTTTGTGTTCATTTTGTATCAAATGGAAGTAACGTCTCTTGTAAAAACACAACATAGCAATGCCATCTACTTTGTTTTCTCTTTTGTTATGTTGTGTGTAGTGTAATTATTTGTAACGTTCCTATTACCCCAACAGGACATTATATACAAAATATTTATTTGAGAAAATAATCTAAAAAAGCAACAATTTCATTTTATTTTCTACATATTGTCGATTGTTTCAAAATATACTCTAAATGTAAAACAAAATGTGCAAAAGGTCAAAAGATAGCATGACCTTTTTGAGCGTCTGCAGTATAGCACATCGGGAGATTGAGACAGGAAACAAGGCAATGAAGACTCTAGCTAGCCTCTAAGTGATGGAGTGGCATTATCTGCTGCCATTTGCTGCAGCACCATTACCCAGGTTAACCGTGAGCTTCACCCTGCCCCCGTCCAGCTCCAGACGCAGGGTGTCAGCTGAATCTTGGGAGGTGGTGGCCATGAGCAGCCCATAGGCCCTCTGGGACATGAACCGCAGAGACACGTCCTCGGCTTCTGTGTGCAGAGTCCTTGGCAGCATCACCTTCAGATACATGCTGCCGTCGTAGCTGAGCACCGTGGCTTCTGTAGGTTCCAGGGACAGGAAGTAGAAGAGGCGGATGTGTACGTCCACACGCATGGCAAAGCGACACACTCAGAAACAAAAACGTTACATTTGTGGAAACGTTGGTGTGCATTTCATTCATTCTGCCGTCTAAGTTATGATACGGTTTAATATTGCAGTTTTCTTAATTTGCACCAGATGGCAGAAAATGCCTGAAGCAATAAAAAAAAAAAAAAGTTGGTTGGGAGCCCATGATAGTGGCAATCAATTTTTAAATAAAAAAAGGTTAATACTCGTCAAAGGCCAAAACAAAGATGATGGACGAATAATTTCATATAGTCCACATATTATTAAAGCAGCGTATCAGCACAACATGACCTTCCTAGGAGAAACATAATCTGCATGGAAAATGCAGAGTGACCCAGGCTGGTGAAGCAAAGCTGCATTCCTAATGGTCCGCTGATAGCTTCTACTGGCAGCGCATCAATGTAGCCTTTGGATACAATTTGTTATGAAATCACTAAAGGAAAAGCAGTGCAATTTGCTGTCATTCAGATTTTGAATTACTTACACAAAACTGCTTCAACAGATAAGTCCGGCAATATTTTATATCTTTTTCATGTTGTCAAAACTTAAAATGTGTTTCTCCAATTATTGTCTGTGTAGCCAACAGATAACACTGATTCTACCTTTGAAATCTAGTGTGTCTAGTAAGTCACAGATGGGTTATTGCTCTGTAATTATTATAAAAGTTTGAAATGTAATTTAATTATAATGGTAAATTATGATTAGCAAAGCAGGTGTCAATCTCTGAATTGCTTTTGGTAAAAGTGTTCTATGACATCCAAATTAAAAGATGTTTGGGTCCTTCCATTTCCATTGTCATATTAGGAAAACAGTACTTTATTTTTAACTATAACTTACCATGCTCACAGTTGGGTCCCAGGTAGCCCGTACCATTGCAGTCACAAATATGGCGGTTCCATCCCTCTCTGCAGTGGCCGCCGTTGGCGCACGAGTCCCTGACACACCGGACGTGTGTCTCTCTGGTGCAGAAGCTGCTGACCCCCGCGGCGCCCTGGACCTCGGCCAGCTTCCACAGGTTGCGGCTCTGTCCGTCGATGAAGAGGTCTCGGACGCAGCCCACGTAGCCGAGGTTAAGGGACGCCGTCCACACCTCCGGGGGCAGCATGAGGCTCTGGCGCTCCTCCGGCAGACCCCCGAGGTACATGTCCCCGTCCAGGTCCAGGATCTCGCTGCCTTCGTTGGCGGAGAACGGCAGGCTGTCGCTGTTCACGGAGATGAATCCTGCGAGACAGGAGGCGGTGAAAACTCTGTGTGTGTGTGTGTGTGTGTGTGTGCGTGTGCGTGTGTGTGTTTGTATATGACTATGGCAGGTGTACGCGTGGGCTCTAATGGTATTCAGTATGTGGGAACAAACACACAGCTTATGGAAAGTGTCTCATTGGCTTCAGAAATTAAAGAGGGAGAATCGTCCTAAGATAATCCTCTTTGGATAAACATTGGTTCTGCGAAGTGGAGAGAATGTAAATGGAAACACTTTGCACTGGGAAAGTGATAAATAATTGGTGACAAATATGCCAGGACAAATAGCCCACACTACAGTACTACAGAAAACTAAACAAAACAGAAAGCACGCACATTTAAAACATTATGTGGCTGAATGTAAATGGCCACTCATATCAAAGGTTAGGGCAATCTTCAAAATGTCATACGGTACATATATCATTGTGCTAATGGTATATAATTAAATGTGAGTTTGCATGATGCATCGCAGCAAAGAAAAGCAAGAATGTGCCAAGGAGAACATTTGTGTGTGGGCACGTGGACACTTCACTCCACATAGCCCTTTGTCCTCCAGCTACCATGCTAACAATACAGCAGGCTTGTTAGCGGTGACCTAAGCAATGTTTTAGACTAAATAAACACTTGGTATACATACGTATATTAATTACCGGAACTATGTTTTAGACCACATACAATAAGATGTCACTTGCATTGACGGTACATAATTAAATAGCTATAGCTATATAGAGAGTGCCACTTATTGTTAAAATCTCAGTTTTCCACCAGTTAACATTGGAAATGCTGCATCTGTGCCTCTAGATGGCAGTATAAACTCTAAGACAACCTCTTTTCATAGCATAATAATATTTCACCTTTAACACAAGAGCATTGCTTACGCAACAGGGAAGACTGTCGTACCTTTACGCCCCTCCCTTTGGAAGTCCACATGGCACCACTCGCCATCGTTCAGCCTGTTGCTGCTGGCCTTCATCTTGATGCTGCCGGAACCCATGTCCATCAGCAGATAGAGGAAGCCGTCCAGCAGCTCCATGGCAAAGTAGTCGGCCCTGGGCTTCTTGTCAGCCCGGGGGCCCTGCACCTGCAGACTCCCGTGGCTGAACAGCAACAGGCCGCTGGGCTCCGTGGTGCGGAAGTCGAAGGAGATGGCGCCCGTTCTCTTGGTGTTCCACCTGGGCAGCGTCAGGTAGGCGGCGGGCCCGTCGAACGTGACAGGCTCCAGGGCCTCCACGGTCTCGCACAGAAAAGCCAGGTCGCCGTGGACACTGATCTTGGGGTCTCCCTGTTCAGCCAGCCGTGACAGCTCCAGTCTGAACTCGTTGTTCTTGTAGACCACCTTGAGGACACCAGAGAGACTTTAGCCTGACATGCCAGAGGAATTGTTGTCACAAGTCCATCTGGGGAGCCGTACATTGATACTGTTTGTGAATGGCTGTACTTTAAAAAAAATACTTGGCAGTTGATTGGATGAACCATCTGGTCGTTTTCGCTGTCGGCACCATGGTCGGCACACCTAAACCACGACTGTATAGCTAGATAGAGAGACTTCATGCTAGCATCACAACTTGAGGGAGAAACACATTCACTCACTAGTTTGAATATTACTCACCTTCACAACAGTCTACTGGAATAACATAAAGCAGCCCAACCAATGTTAAGTTAAATGTCTATATTTTTTTATGTGTACATGAAAAGCACACATTATAGCATGAATGGCATGCTGTCCTTTCTCAAGTGAATTGCCTATTATTTTGCTGCATGAGGTAGCTTTATAAAATGTATTTGGGCTATAATACAGTATATCCTTTAAATATTATGAGGTAATATTAGCCTCTTGAACATATCACTGTACGCCAACACATAACATGTGGGCTAGACGTGGGCGCAAGGAAAAAATGGCCAGCTGTATCGGCTTCATTATAATATACGTAGTAGCCATTAGCATCTTACTTGTTGATAACATTAACGACAAAGCCACATCTTGTCTCAATGAGACCGTCGTGACCACAAGCTGTGCCTTCCTGCAGAGATAGACGGAGACGCCAGCAATG
This sequence comes from Typhlichthys subterraneus, assembly GCA_027564835.1. Classification (NCBI taxonomy): domain Eukaryota; kingdom Metazoa; phylum Chordata; class Actinopteri; order Percopsiformes; family Amblyopsidae; genus Typhlichthys; species Typhlichthys subterraneus. The sequence continues at coordinate 1,197,995 of JAODUH010000006.1, forward strand.
AACATATTTCATTTTCACGCAGGTGGAACTCGATGTCAAAAGCTCGCTGACACCCAGCGCCGGAGTGTTAACTGAACTGCCTAAAAACACACACACCAACAAGCTTTGATTCACACTGCATAGCAAGCAACACTCGCCACATTAAATATCCCGATTCGGTAAACCAAAACAAGGCGTTACGGGATTGCAATTGTCCTTGACAATGACACAAATTACAACCATTTGCAATTAATGCAATTAACAGGAAGACTGAAATTCCTCAATCACCAACAAAAGAATCCAAGGAAACAAACAAGGAAAATAGGAAGGCATGACACTCAGAGAAAAGATGCCACACGTGTACAGTGCAGTATGTAGCCTTAGAAATGAGTATGAGGTCGTATAGTCTTATCCTGGCAAACTTCAGGCATTATTCAGAATCATTCATAAGGAAATGACATCATTGCAGAGCCTGTGTGGGCGTCTACCTAGGTCGAGAGAGCAATGTCGTTTTACAGGCTGTCAACAAACACGGTTGGTACTCTTTAACCATCTTAGTACTGAGTAAATCATGTATGTTGTTGGGCTTGTCTGTATAATATACTTACTCCAACCAGAGCAAGTATATTATAATGGCCTTTATTTGTATTTATTGTATTTTTTGTCTGTGACTTGGATTTATATTTTTGTCCATATCCATAGTATTTAATACATTCACTAGACTTCATTACTTTCTGAAAATGACATGTGTAGGTGACATTCAACATACCGTCTGAATGCAAATTGCATTTAGCCGTCTGGCCAAGCTGTGTCTCCCACAGGTGTCCAATCCTGTGCTGTGCAATTTAGCAAATGTGCTCATCCACATAAACACTAGGAGACAGCGGCTCTTATCTCGTATGTGTCACCATCCAGAGCCTTTGCTTATAGTATCTTCTGCATCAGAGTGCTACAGGTCAGTGTGAGGTCAAACACACTCTGTTACAGACCATGTTAATGAGGAACATTAAGTATACTCATTCAGATGCTGAATCCGACCAGCTAGAAATGTGTGTGTATGAGTGTTTGTTCGGCAAGACGCTAGCCAAAGGCTGCAAAAAGCCTGCGGGCGAAGCCCAAATGGTTAGGAGGATGTGCCGGCGTTGTAGCCTACCGTGCATTTGTGTGCAGACAGTGCAGTTATGGCGACCTGTTTACGGATAAGCGGATGAGGATGGATGGATGGACAAAATCTGGTTTTAAAGTTCACAACCACAGTGAAGCTATATAGGTACAGTACGCCGTCAGATAATATGATCTATTCTAGTGAATCTACTAGTCTACATAGTTTAAAATGGTTATTAATATAAATAGGAAGTTATAAGAACATAATGTATCTGTGTAGTTTTCTAAATACATATTTCAGATTGATTGTCATTTGTATTAAAATACAATGAAATACTTGAAAACATGACTATACTGTAGATACTACAGTACACCAAAATTAAAATACAATTATTAAAAACATAACAAATGCAATAAATGCAATAAATACAATACACATGGTAAGCACTAATACATTGAATTATAAAGTTGGTTTTTGCAAAAATCCTATTTTCTAGTTTAGTTTTTCAGGTGTTCCTTCTCCACCTTCAATGCCACATTATATATGGAGACATTCTACTGTGGAATTTCTAACAGTAATGAAGTGGAAATAAATACTGTATATATAGTCTATATGACCATGTTACAATTTTGAGCAAACTTAAAGCCAAACCAGTCAAACTATGCACCACCATAATACAGCCTACAATAATAACAATAAATGAATAACAAAATTTTAAAGGTGAATCATGATGTTTGTCCTAAATAGAAGTTCAACTGTGCCCTAAAATGTTTGGCTGTGTGCTCCTTGGGAGGAAAAGTAAACATAAAGCCCTGCTTTGCTACACAATTCATCATCTAGCTTCTCAAAGTGCACTAAATTGATGCATTTAACCCCCCTAGAGGGCCCGAGGTCGAACCCCCCATAATTCCACAAACGTCTGCGGGAAACATTGTGAGGGAAGGCTAAATGTTAAAGAGAGAGAGATTATCTGTGGTATATTGAGACATTTTGTAGAAACATGATGTAGAACAAAATGTACATTCTTTAAAATATATCTGGAGAGGAACTGGAGGAGATTTACTACTTGACCTGCTTGGCTACTGGGTAGGCTACTCCAATGGACAATACTGGGAAAGTGGGAATGCACTTACAATAGCACAAAGACATTGTGAGGGACAACAATAACAGAAGAATACACAAGACTCACACGATGAGAGGAAATGATTAGCTCTAAAGATCAGGATGGTCTTACCAGGCTAATATACTGTATATTAGGCTATATTAAAATAAATATGCATTTCTGCAGCATCATATTGAAAACTATATTTTTCTCACATGTGCAAATATAATTCACTCCCTATTTACTTTGTTTTTAGTCCCTTGGTTGGCCTCTCTATCTTGAGTTGAAAGTAAGATTCACTTTTCTGGCATTTCTCATTATTGTATATCATACTTAAAGAGTACAGTAGTACTACAGTGCAATAGTCTGTTTACCGGTCAACCCATCTCTATTAACACAACAATCTGGTTTCCTTGTAAGCATACATGTAAATATATCAACCAGGCACTGAACAATCATAGCAGCCAAACAAGACAAATCTTTATCTTTAATTAAGTAATTCATCTCTAGAACATCTTGGAGTGTCCTTTAAAATACCCAAGGCAACACAACCTGGTGACGTCTTCCCTGTGGCACTCACATCTGTCGTCATGTAAGAACTAGAGACATTAGTCACGGTCCACATCGCCACCATTCTGCAAATCACCACTACATGCTGCGTGATGTCACGCCCATAGACCCATTTCCCTCACTCATCGCCTGCACGGGCGCACCACACACGCAAGAATGAGAAGTACAGCGATCTTCACTTCATTGTTTAACACTATGCCTTGCCTAAAGCTCACTGTGGTGCAGAGGTGCAGAACTGTTCTTCCTCTGTCCCTGGCACCTTGACTTGCTATAGCAGCTATTCCCAGATGGTGTGAGAAGGCAACAATACCCCGTGTGCGCTTTGCCCTCATCACTAGATGCCACTTGGCATGTCATCTTAACCCGCATAATAAGAAAGCCTAAATACCAGAGGTTGGATCACAGATCCACCGATTAATATATTGTAAGACCAGTGAATACTATCACATACAAAGGATTGTGGTCAACGCCAACAAGTGTCTTCCTTACATCAGCAGATATCTACCACAAATAACAAGTATATTCTCGTACACACCAACGATGTCGAGGGACCAGATATGTGACCTATGGATTTTTAAACAGTAATCACACTCGAAGCGCAGTTTTGTTACACATTATCTAGCAGGATTACCTTGTCGGTGGTCGACTCCCAGCCGAGAGGTCTGAGATCGAGCCACAGAAAAGGCCTATCTGTAAGCATCCTCACGCAAGATACCGACCTACCTACCGCAGTGTCTGCTCCTTTTAGTACTCATTATAAGTGACTGGATAAAAGCATCCACTAAATTGCCTAATTGTAATCTGTATTAGCCGGCTAATGCAAGAAGAGTTACTGTACAACGTTCTCTCGCTAATGCATCAGGAATCAACAGTCACATTTCTGCAAGTTATAATATGAACAAACCACTTGTATATATATATTCCTAAATGAAGTTATTTTGATCTTAGAAGTCCGGAAGACATATTCATAGCTATGCATTAGCACCGTCAAACTACAGCGCTAGGTTTTCTCCTTCAAACACCCTGTGAGGCAATCAATAAAGATGTAAACAGTGTTTTCCTAGGTGCAGAACATGCTCTAATAGGAAGTGCCAGTGCTACCTAAAGAGGGCCAGATAGTATTTCCAGTCTCGCTGTGCAAAGGGAGGCCAGGCTATACTCACATTTTTCATGCAGCCCATGAAGTTGTTGCTGACCGGGGAGCCGGGCAAGTCGGCTGTGTTGAGACTGCCACCAATATAGAAGAGGTCATCCGAGCCAAGCATGGTGTAGTCTTCCTGGGTGTAGCCCGTGGTGGTTAGAATGCCATCAACCAGTATTGTCACCTTAAGGAACATAGCAACATGAGATATATTTCTTAATTACAATTGTTTCAGAAACGCGTTACGGTGCTAGATAATAATAATTGAGGGAGCCAAAGTGAAATTACAACTTCCCCATTATGTTCTAGAAGTGTAGCAAGCTGTGTCATGTTATCTAGTTCAGTTTTAGTGAGCTTTAATGAACACCATATCCAACCGTGACTTACAGTACGCTAACGTTCCTCAAACCATCCGTTTTATTTAAGCCATTATTCATAGAGTATTGTGTTAACGGCATCCAGTCATTTTAGAGCGATTGTCATAGAAAAACATAGGCAACTGGAAGATGGGGCGGTACTATAGGCTGCCTTTAGCCTACATTCAGTCCCATGTGATGAGATAAGAGAGGTGGTAGTTGGTGGTAGTGGTGTGTAATGGTTACTAAATGTTAACTGTTTAAAAATACAAAATAATTCAATAGCGTAATGATAAATGATCAGTTTTAATAAATATCACAAGAAAGGGTAGCTAATACATCAGTCATGGAACACAATAGGCTTCATTTGCACTTCTAACAGTAGTTATTGCCTTAGCTCTTCAATAACTTGTAGCTGAACTTGCCGTGATGTTAGAGCTGCAGGCAATTACACAAATAGCTTTGGAGAACTCTCAGATGATTACTGTTTTGTTTTTTTTGTATTCATGCCTAATTGTTGTGGGGGGGCCCGGCCTGCACCTTATGAATTATCATTGAACTAATATCATGGCTCAAAAGGCAATACCAATAACACTGTATATTTCAAGATTGAATATCTGAAGATGACACCCTACAATACATTACCAAAATTATAGTAATAGGAGACAGGAAATCAATTAACTAGGGAAACAATGGTATTTTAACCAAGATAAAAACCCACATAGTTAAAAAGTTTCTTTACCACTCATATTTGACCTAATAATTTACAAAAAGTGCTTTGTAGATCGCTACATATTCATTTAATGAAATCTAATGAGAATTTTGCAAAAATATGTAATGTTATTACATACACACTGCATACACACAGCAATAACATTAAAAGCAGCCCAAAACTGACTACATGCATGCACTAAAGTATATCTTATTTCTTCAGAACCAGTAGTATAATTAACTAAATAGCATCAATGGAAAGATGCATTATTCAAACAAAGCTTAATCTCGAGCAAGCCTCTGCAGTCTCTAATGTATCGATATATTGCAGCCAGAGACCATTTTTTCCCATGGACAAAATATATAAAACAGCAGTAATCATCATCAAATTTCACTCCCAAAACAAAAAGGGAGATGCTACAGTATCTGAGTGTGGCCTGCCTGCGGGAAACCAGCTATAAAACCACAACTCCCCAGGTGCCTACAATACTGCATGCGAGAGGAGCTGCGTCTTGACCCCAGCACATCATTTAATGTACTGTTTCCTTCTCCCCAGTCGGCCAAGAATAGAACAACACATACAGCGCTATTTGCATCTTCTGTTGGTGGTTGGATCTGACGTGAGGACTAAGCGGGTGATTTTGGAAATACAGTTTCCGTGTGCATATTTGCGCATGTGTTTATTGTGTGTACCAAAATACAATAACTCAAAATGCAAAAGCATCATGAATGAGAATCTCAAAAGATGTGAGATAATATGTCAGCAACAGACAACACCATCCTTAGCGCCAGATCTAATAAAATATTTCCACTAGTGCTCTCGCAGGAGGTGCATTTCCTCATATCTACATGTCAGTGAGGTAACTTATCTGAGGGAGGGGGGGGTAGAAAGCAATTTACACAGGGATCAAATGCACGGCTGAAAGCATAGGCGAGGCTGTAGGCATTGAAATGTTAGTCCTCCGGGAGGAATGGTGAGGGAATAAGACAAAGGGGAGGAGAGGTTCATGTTCTGGACCAAACACGGCTAACGATAAATGGCTTATCATCATGATTTCGCTACGACCCTTCAAACTCAATGTGTGTGGTGCACTGCCAATTTAGGCTATTTCAGTCAATCACCAGATGACTCACTCACTTTAAGATTCTGGCAGTGAGTCATGACATTAAAAGTCAAATCTTGCAATAATGTCCATTTGTGAATTTAATAATGCATTTTCATTGCCTGAACTGATCATAAATCTATATATAAATATTATCATGTTGAATAACTCACCAGATAAAGAATGCAATTATCATAAGCTGTTAAATAAAATTAACACAAAAAACTACAACATTCAAGGGAGCACTGTGGAAGCAGTGCCTTCCTTCATAAGAAAGCAAAGATCACAAATAACATTTCAAGCATTTATATTCTAGCTGTGTTTCCAGTATTTCCGAATTGAATAACATTGAGTAGGCCCTTCCAATATCAAATGTATTGGATGCAATAATAGATTTAGCACATCACCAGAAATGGCAGACATTCCATCAACACCTACACAAACAGACAACTTTTAGACCAGCAAAGCGCTTAAACATTTATTGCTGCAGTTGTGAGGGACTCTGAAGGTGGCACTTACGCATTAGCAATGTCCATTTAAATACACTGGGGCATGCTGGTAATTTGTTGTACAACCAATTTGGTTTTTATGTCAGGTCGAGCTTCAGTAATACCCTGGGCAGCAAGGAATGTACGAACAACGTATTGCTTCAATAATGTGATAAAAGGGGTCAAAACAGACAAAACATGTCCATTATAAATGCATTAAAATATGGAATATATTTCAGAATTACACTAAGATACAATATGAACATCTACATTCAATATAAAGGAGCTATATTTTTATATATAACGCATATCCTGTAAATAATAAATGTAACACAATAACACAACATGTTAGCCAATTTTTTTTTTTTCCCCATTGTTTGTTTTCTGGTTATTGGAGATAAATACAATTAGCTGTTATGAAAAATCTAGGAAGCTAATTCAATCACAGGATGAGTGTATAACTGGTCTCTCCTGAATACACATGATGGTAGGACTTCCCTGCCAACAAGAGGCTCATATAATAGGCAAATTGAATCTTCATCTAACGAAGCATGCATTTCTCACTCCAATCACTTGAGCGCGTATTAAGAGGCAGCTGCGGGTTTACCTGACGGAGGTTGCGCGTCACCCGCACATCGTGCCAGACGTCGTCATTGAACTTGCCGCTAGCGGGCTCCACCAGGGCCTCAAAGGCTCCAGAGCCCAGGTTAATGACCAGCCACACAGCTCCATTTCTCAGTGACAGGTTGACATGATCAGCAGACCTTCCCGTGTGGAGAAGCAGGCCGTTTCTCTGCACAGTGCGGAAGGACAGCGTGATCTCATCCAGACTGCTCTGGATGGGCGTCTGAGACAGGTTGTAGCTGAAGAACTCGTTCCCTTTGAAGGTGGCCACAGAGTCCTCCTGCCCTGAGAGGGAAGGAGAGAACGTCTTTGACCATGTCTCACAGCACAGCAGAGTAAAAGAACTAACAAGGTGCATTAAGAGTTGTCGACATTACATGTGAAATTACCTTTATGCACATTATCACAGCCAGAAATGTATGTTCAATAGTTTATTTGTAATCACCACAACCGTTCAAAAGTATGGAATCACTTAGAGTACAAATATCCTTGTGTTCTTGCTTTTGAAAGAAAAGTACATACTGAATTGTAATAATACATTGTAGACATCGCATTTTTTAAATTACTATTATAGCCTTAAAAAAACAAACAGATTTTTGTGGAATATTTACATGGGTGTACAAAGGCCCATTTTCAGCAACCATCACTTCTGTGTTCCAAAGGCACATTGTGATAGCTAATCCTAAATGATCTTGTTGAAATACTAATTAATCCTTAGAAACCCCTCACAGACGCCTCGCAGGTCCTCAGCTGGCAGCTTCATTGCTGGCCTTCTAGGCACAGTTTCAAAGAAAAAGCCATATCTGAAAATGGCTAATACAAGTAAAAGATTAAAATGGGCAAAAGAACACAGAGAACAACAAGTATAATTTTGAGGTGTTTGGATCACAGAAAATAAGTTTTGTGAACTGCAGATCTAATGTAAAGTTGCTTGGGGAATAGTTTTTGTCATCCACCAAGCATGGTTGAGGAAATTTGATGGTCTGGGGATGCTTTGGTTCTAGTTAAGTGGGATAATTGTACATATTCAACAAAGAAGACTCTTCATTCAATTTGCCATACCCTGTCCATGGCATTTGATTGGATCAATTTCATCCTAAAACAAGACAATGACCCAAAGCACTGTTCCAGACATGCAAGAACTACTTGGGAAAGAAGAAGTCAGTTCGTATTCGATCTATAAGGGATAGGCCAGAGCAGTCCCCAAAGTTCAACCCTACTGTGTCAAGCTTTTGTAAGAGCATTCTTTAGAAAAAATGTAAATAAAAAAATAAAAAAGACTAAAATATTATGTACAATTATTGTGGCTGGTAAGAATAACTTATTTTTAAAAGTGTATCCATTATTCGTTTAAGGGTATTCATAAAATGTATGTTTATTTAATTGTATGGTTTGGACACTGAAAAAAAAAATTGACGAAATTGCAAAAGAATTATACAAAAATTGAAATCTGCATTAATATTCATATTAATATTAATGTTAGGAGTTGCCAGGGTCACACTACAGGGTCTCTTTTCACATTTAGAAAAAGGGAACCTGGCTAGAAAATGAAAAGAAAATATATTTTGCTTTGTTTAGTACATTCCTTTTTGGAAGATGAAATGGCAGCCTAGCTGGTTACCATTTTCATTCAGTGCACTGAGCAGTTTAATTATATTACTAATTCAAAATGGCTCTTCACTTCAGATGACCTCACCCAAAATTCAAGTAAAACAATTGGACCTCTCCCTGAACCAAGTTTCAGATTAATATAATGACTCCTGGGATCCCCTCAGGGGCTGTGCTCATCAGGGGCACAATTCACTTTCATCCTTAGGTAGGAACTCGTCAACAAGTCTGCCTTTTCAATATAATTCATCAATTAAAAGTTCAGCGTTGAACAATGGCAAAACAAACAATACATTAGTTGCATGTAGCAAAAATGACTTAGAAAAGGAAGGGCAAAAGTAGTACTGTAACTAAGCCATGGTTCCTTTACAGGAGTGATGACAATATTTTACACTGACCATATAACTGTAGTTCGCTAATACAGTGCACTTTTTGAAATAAAGAGTGGGTTTATATATTTGAGCCAGAAAGGTAAACCTTCCTTTATGATTGATGCATGTCTGTGTGCATATTGGACTTTCTCTGCGGCTATGCAAGCCATTTACCCAGAGTTTCCAAATGTCCTGTGATTGTTTTTTACATTCACAGGATCTTTAAATGTTTCGTTTTACTAATTTAATTTACTTTCTCACAGATCCTGTCCCTTATGGTGTTTTTACTTGTTACATTCACATCTCTGTAGCTCACCAATATGTTTATTTGTCTCTTCCACCAACACCTCTAATTCCATCGTACTGAATTTGGGCTTGCGTTTACGGTCAGACTTATTTCCGTCCCAACTCTCCATGGTGGGAAACACGCAAACTTCTCATTTAAATACTGCCGCCTGCATGGTGTTTGCACCTGTTGTCATTTACAAAATAATTCTTAATTGATCACCCGTAATACGTACTAAAATGTAACGTGCAATAATTTACCATGCCCACGCAATTTAGCACTCTTTAGTTGGGATAGTAGTAAATCCGGTCCTGTGCCTAAAAAATATAATACATTTGGTTTTAGTGATGATTAGTGTTCTACATCTGTGTGTAGCCTAATCTACATACTGTCTACCAAAACTTTAGGACATAGCGGAATGATGTAAAACATACTTTAGTTGTCAAAATGTATAAACTCCTCAGAAATACATTTACAAAATCTAGTAAGCGGTGAAGAATGATTCACAACAGCAATTCTTCACTCCTGTTCCCAGGGCCTTATCTTACACCTGACGCAAAGCGGCACAAAATGGGAATTATTGTATTTACTAGCTTCAGACCAACACAGTTGTCATTTTCCCGTCCGGCCCCACGTTGTTTAAATATGAAACGCACTTGCACCCATTGTCCATGTTGGTCTAAACACGAGGTGTGGTCTGGCGCATTGTCTAGAGGCAGTGGAAAGTAGTTGCGTGGTTGACCCGACAAAAAAGCATATAAAGTCAACGGAGTTACACATTATCAAGATAGCGCCTGTGGCGGGTGCACAACGTGCGTACACTCTGCTTGTTACACACACACACTCAGACACACACAGGGACGCTCATGAGCGCAAAGATGCAAAGGATACAAAATTAAAAGAGCACAATGTGAAATAGTATTGGTATGTAGCATACAGCAACATATGTTTTAAAGGGAATGAGAGATTACACTCTTATTGTATGTTACACCTAAAACACATGAATAATGAAAAGTACGACCATTTTATCCACCGTTAAACTAGTAAAGTGGATTTGGACAAACCCTAAATGCAGCTTGTGCCGTGCGCTGAGGTCGTTAAAACAGGGCCCCTAGTCTTTTTTGCGGTGACTGATCTATAGGTAATGTAAACACTTATACTAAACCATTTTCAAAAACCTTTCAAATGTGTTCATTCTGCCTGAGTGGAAGCACCTGCCAGTGCCACACAAAGCAGAGCAATTTAACTACTGTAATCTCTTGGGTTTACAGCGGAAGATAGATTTCCATTACCAAAAGCTATACCAATGTTTACACTAATTCCCTGGGCACAACTTGTCAATTGTACAACAATTTTAATAATCGTTTGGCCTATTTCTGAGATATATATTCCACGAAGTCCAAGGTCACATGAACAGTTTAAAAAAATAGTCTAGGAAAAAAATATGAGGGTGGGTAATATACATAAACACATTGTTATTTGACAGTTTTAACTGCAAAATGGCCGAAAAAAAAAAAAAAAGAATTTTTATATACAGTATGTACTGGTATGGTTAACAATTCAGATACAGTTTGAGGGGTCAAACCTGCAGTATATCCAGCCCACATACACTGTTCACCTATAAATACGCCTTCCAACTAACAGGTCATAATTTAGACCATAAAAAAGGGATGTGGTGGACATAGGGGGGGGGGACTTATTCATAAAACAATTAAGATATTCTGGTGGTTATGTTTACCTCAACATAAATGTTTAGCTGTAAAAGCTAGCCTCAAACAGCAAGAGCCACCTTATTCTGATTAGTTTTCATTTTAAAGTAAAAATGGGACATTGAGAAAAATGTTAGGACTTTACGGTTTTCAGCACTGGGACAGAGAATACAATTAAATATAGAAAAAGATGTGGAACAAAACAAATTGAACATCTGTTGCATACAGTATGACTCATTTTTCATGTTTGATTTTGATTGATTGAATTTGATGAATTGCAGTTAATTACAACTCTGTACGGCAGATACCTAATCCTGGAGCAATGATGAATGCTTAGATACTTGGCAGTTTAGGAATTATCTTGCTCTAGTGAACAATATTTTGGCCATATAGCCTCTGTCAAAAATACAGTTTATGGAAATGGGAAGTCTGCATGTGTCCCAAAGCTATTTATTAATCTATTATCTTACTAATGTACAACATAGAGGTGCTCCCTTTATAACAAATGGATTAATCACATGAATTCTCACAACATTAGGATTAGCTTCCATTCAAATTAGCTTTATAGTTGTCTGTTTCAAACAAACAACGTGCCCCTTGACAATCAAGAAACTGTCAATCTGTTCCAATCGTTGACATTGTAATTTGGATTTACAGTTGGTCACTGCAAACTAAGGGCTAGGCAGGTCCCGCCTACTATGGCGACAAAAGACAGAAGTGATTTGATAACAAATGAATTAGCCTACTTAGCTGTAATCCACTTGCATTAGAGCTGGTTGAGAAAGCAAACAAATAATTACAGCAAACTATATTAACATGAAAAGCCTCTAATTTTCACGCCAATATCTTTTTGATACAAATAAATTCTATGCAGCTCAAATTCAGAACACAGAATAGGTTTAATTTAAAATTGTAGATTACTGTCTGTAATAAGTACAGGTATAATAGTGAATCAATACAATAGGATGTCAAAAAAGTATTGTTTTCTTCATAAATTAAATGTTTACTTTTGCTCCAGAAATGGTTGATATTGCAGCAGAGAGGAAAATGTCTGTACTGTATAACGCTGTCAGACTTTGTAACAAACACAAAGTGTGTGTCATTAGAACATCGATTGCCATGGAGACAGGACGGCACATTTTATCTACATCATACCACATAAACGTCTCATACTCACAAGCCAATCAATGTGAATACATGGACTCATGTATCTCAATAGGATATAGGTGGGCAAATATTTCTGTCAATTTAAAATAATTTCCCTAGAATATTGCAATTTTGTTTGTTAAGTTTCTTGTTGTTTCCTTTCATTTCTATTCACTATTGAGATGACCTGCAGTCTCCCTACCATTTTCCCTTTACTTGCAGGTGTGTACTGTTGTGTGTTACTCCTGTTTATCTGGAAAAAGCCAGATAAACAGTCAGTCATTTTATGTCTGCTGGTTTCTAGCACATTAACCTGAACACTCTAAAGCCTGATTACCGCGTATTCTATAGTGAAGGACGTCTATTGTACAGATCAGTTTTCAATGGAAACCAACTTGTAGGTACAGCAGAAATGGAAACACTGGCATCATATGGCATTATGGAAATTCCAATGGGTCTTTGCTTAAACTACGTTTATGTGAATATTCAACATAATACTTTTAAAATCACCATAATGACAAATACCAACTCAAAAAAAGTGTGAGGTAAAAGTGTCAAATTAACAGATCAATCCCCAGGTGCATAATTATCAGCATTTACTACACATAGCCTATCACATTATGTGATCATATAAACCTCCATTTTGGAGTATAGTTTAAAAAAACAAAACAAGGAATGTTTTTGTAAATTTGAGGTACAGTAACACACTTTCATTAAAATGCACTGAGCATTTTGTTGATGGAATGTATGGCATATCAGAGACATTGAGAAAGTTGGAACATGCCACATTTCCACCAAAGCCTACCTTTCCTCTGACACCTGATTAATCCCTTTGAAACCACACATGAAAGCTAAGCCCAAAAAGTATCTATGAGCATACAGTAGATGCATTACCTTGGTGAAAAACTGCAGAGGTCAAAGGTGATGTTCCTGTGGCTCAGTCAGTGGTCAGGACAAAGGTTTGATGGACAAAAATTTAGTGATTACAGAGAGCATAACATGACAGGGACCACAAATGAATAGAAAAATATACGTGAGAAAAAGGACAGGAAATATTAGTGTATCACAGTAAAACCAAAATGATCGAAGGGATATGTCATGATCAGGCGGTTGGGAAGAAAAAGCAAGCCAATCGACCCCATACCTTGGCGGTTTAACATCAGGTGCGCCAGACCTTGAGGGAAAGAACAGAAAAAAGGATACGAAAACAGGAAGTTCATAAAAGGAGTTAGGGAAAACAAAAGCATTGTCACAATGTTGGACTGCAGTTTGTGACAGACATCCCGGGGTAGGCATGGATGTCAAAGTTGAAACAAAAACAGAAAAAGGGAAACTGAAAACAGACACACATCTCAAGGGAGGAGAGCAAGGTGAGAAAAAAAAAAACATCTTGATCGGTGCAACCCATGGAGGTAGTTGCTCACAAAGATGCTTTTTTCCCAATGGAACACATATGCAGACAGTGTGTTCTTGTTTGAGTATTGACTTCTTTAAACAAGTCATTAAACTTCTGAGCTTATAAATCACAAACATTGTAAAAAACTAAATATGGATAAAATGTGGATAAAAATCCACAAGATTTCTATACCTTTGACAAACTAAATTTAACTGTGAGAAAAAGAGCATTTCCAGTCCTAATCATAGAAAAATAAAATGCTTTTAAAATCCTTCCTGTAATTATAATAATTGTTTGTCCCTTTCAGTTTACAGGTTAAAATTATACAATATAGTGATTCAAAGATATGTTACAAGCATCTGCTTTCATTATCCAATTCCGTAACAATAAGGCAATCCTATTTAAATTGCTTTTACAACAAATGCTGTATAAACCTGACAACCTGATAAGGCACAGTACAGGACTGAAGGTGTAAAGGGTTACTGTATAAGGAAATTGACCAATTTAAGCAGTAGATAAGTGGATTTCGAAGACAGCTAATTTATTAGCGAGCCAATTGCTATGCAAGCATCTGCCATTAGCACTGTCTATCTATTGACCTTTAATTAAGAGATTAGCACGGTGGGACGTAATGGACACAACAAATGCTTTAACACAACACTAAAACATATCTGCCTGCCACCACCAAAAAACTCCTAATTTATCATAGTGTAGGTGCAAAAGAAAAAAAATCAACAGTATTTTTAATGCCAATAAATACAGCATCCCTTAAAAGCTTTTGCACAGCCAAACCTTCCTGCGACATTATGCATTTTAGGAAATTGAAGTAACGTCGTCTCTGCTGTTGTCATAGAAACCAGCTTTGTCTCCAATCATTCCTTATTTAGCGGCCTCTCCTGTAACAAGGGTAAACATTAGTATTTGGAGATTGACCAGAGATTCAACTGGATTTCTCAATGATATTACCAGTTTCCTGTTCTCTCATGGCGTTCAACGCTTTCTGCTTCATTCCTTTGTTTAAGCATTTAATGGGACAATGAAGTGGAACAAGTGTATTCTTGCCTAACAAACAAATTCCATACATCTGAGTGAGGGAGTGGAATTTATTTTTTACATAAAAAAAGGTTACATTAAATTAGGTCAGCCAGTCATATACTTGGAAAGTAGCTTTGCACTCGTCAGCTAACAATCAATAATATATCTATACAGTATCTGCTAATTTATCAAATGTGCAAAAAAAAAAAAGTTCAATGCCAATAATGATGATGATTTATCAATAGCTGCAGATATTTAAATTATTTTATAAAATTGTCGGATTGGCATAAATCGTATACCAAACCCACCGAATTTGCAATAGCTGTCACAAATTTGTGTATATTCAAATGACCTTTCATTCATTAGTGTGACTTTAATACAATTAAAAAACCTATTGCAATGGAGGATTAGGATTTGCCAAGTTTGTTGTCCCATGATGTGTACAGCCTTATGGAGCTTGATACAAGGCCGTTGTAATGAGGGATTAGAGCAAGGTCAGTACAGCTGAAATATGTGAGACCATTAGGACCAGCTGCGCCCTTCTTAGGACAATGTCTTTGCTTGCTTTGTCATGCGCAGCATCCCTTCAATTTCTCATTATAGTTAGCATAATGGTTTGTTGGTGTCTGCACACTATTAGTAATTCACCTAAATACTGTATGTCATATCTGAAGAAGAGCTCAACAGAACAGTGGCCACCACACATTAGTGTGTTGTTGCATACTGAATTAGCTTGGTTGTAAGGTGTTGACCTTCTTAATGGTACAGGTTACTATACTGTGTGAGGGATTTGGTTTCTTTGTTGGCCTATATCATCGGGCTGAGGTGTCTGCGCTTATCTCTCTTTCACAGACCACTTTCCTCACAATCATCAGAGGATGCAGCACTGTTCTGGCTTCAGAGCACCGTGGTACACACAGTTAGACAGTAGTGCATGAGCTGCATACACGAACAACACGCCAGACTCACCTTGCAGTCCAGGTCCAAAAAAGGTTTTCATTGCAACCTGGCGGTTGAAAGTCATACAAAGAGTATTGTATGCAACACTTGAAACCCCTCGCTAAAGTATAGCACACAGCCCAGCAGCCCAGCATCTCTTACTTTACGGGGAGGTGCTGGGTTTTAGCTAATAGAGCCGTCTATGTCAATTCATGCTGTGTACAGTATAGCGTAAGGAGTATAAAGAAGGTGGCTGCAATGTTACATTGAACTGTCTCAGAGAGAAAAGACATCTGCCAACCGACTTTTGTTTTTGTTTATCTGTCATCATTGTTTTCATGCATTCTGCACTGGGGATTGTATCCATGTCAAAGCTTTAATCCATAAAAGATTCTGATGTGCCCATTTTGCAGAATTCCATTTAATATTACTTGCTTTCTTGCCGCAAGCGTGGTCATGGGATCTTTGCTCATCACAATTGGAATTTAGAATGATTAACGTTCATTTTTAGAACTGGTCTTAATGAAATAAAAATCTATTCCCCTTTTACTGAAGCATATCATGTTAATACAGACCTCAGCAATATCAAAGTCAGCCGGCTTTGTGCATTAGGCTAATAATTGCAGCCTCAAGAACATTGCCTTTAAATATATGCCTACAGTAGCCTATGCACAGCAGATAATGTTTTATCCACCATTTGGAAGCATTACCAGGTGGACCTCCAAGAGCATTGGTTTGTCAGTAGACGTGATTTATAATGTGTTGGTCTTCTGAGCCTATTGGCTGCCCTCTGCAAGTGCCAGCGGTTCTTAGTGAGAAGATGGACGGCTATAGCCATGCTGCCGACTAAACAAAACAGTCTCTCATTTCATTTTCTGTACCTTACGTATGTTCTTGAACCGTTAATAATGTTGTTACCCAATATTCTGTTTACTTCCAAAATGAATCAAGGTAACTCTTAAGTAGAATATGTCTAGGGCATCCTTTTTTTTACAGTATAGTTAATAGTCAAGGAAGAGTAAACACTTAACAGTGATATTTACCGTAGTATATTGTACTTGAATAGAGACAATTGTTATTATATGCATTATACCTCCTGTAAGGTTTGCACAGTGTGAAAAAAGACCAAATAAACAGTTAATTAAAATTGTTAGCAGTAAGTACTATAGGCAAAATGAAATATTCTTCATACCAAATCGTATAGTGAGATTAAATAAAAAGACTGGTTAGACAGTGACCTTGACAAACAGCCTCAAGATGTCACTCAATTTGCGAATTCCTTACATCAGACAATGCAACAAGCAGCAAAAACCATAGAGTCCATGTCCACCTCGAGTTTATAGAAACAAAATGTCAAAATCAGTTAAAACACTGCTAAAATAATCTCTATCCACAATTACTGTACTAGTGCCACTACTATAGGTCACCCCCACATAATACCACAAGCCTAGTATCAAATACTATTGCAGGTTAGCAACCTAAAATATTTAGAAGCTTTGTGATAAATTATATGTAATCAAGATGTTCTGTACTTGCATTTCTAGCATTTTGGCTAGCATCGGCAGAATGTGCAGATGACTGGCATGTTGAGGTTATTTGGAATAAGCCTGTACCTAAATTGTAATCAGAGCAAAACAAAGATGCGTGATATAGAAATATATGGCAATAAAGAGGCAAGCAACAACAGACAGTGGAAATAATTATGTAAAATGCCTAATTATGCAAAATGTTCCGACATTTTCATGTCGTAGCAGTATATTAGTGATTCTTCAATTTTGTGAAACCTACTTAATCTCCAGACCTCTCCAGTCATCTCCCGCATACTGATTATACACACAGAACATTCTGCTCAACAAGCACTCGTCTCTGATTGACCTCTGGTCCAGTGACAGTATACTGTATCGCCTTTCAACTTAATTAGTCAGATGTCAGAACTGCAGTCCAAACTGACAATAGCCACCTGATAATAAAAGCCCATCATGAATAACAGTTTGTAATATTAGCCTTTGTAAAGAAAAGCAACATCAAGTTAAAAGAGAAAATAGTAACTGGGTCTTACCTTCTACCTCTCTGTGCACAGCTACAAGACATGCAGAGAAAAGACAGAGCGTGTTTCATTAGTGATTGCATAATATAACACCAGTCATTCAGAAACTTCATAATCCTCCTACGTCTACAAAAAGTGATACAACTGTGTTTGATGCAATATTACAGTATAATTAAAATATTGCTCGACTTGCTGGTTGATGAGCGAAGAGGAACTCTGACATTGTTGTGATGACACGCTTAAACAAAAGTAAACAGTAGCATAAAGCTTCTGACAATACAGTAAAGGCTGTGATTGAGAACAAAATGAGTCACTGAAATAATAGGCCATCAATGTGGTAATAGGCTATGAGATTAATATTGTATGTGCATGATGTTACTGATGTTTGGAGATTACTCATGATATTAAAAAGTTTTAGGCCAAAAAAATAAAAAAAAAGTAATAATAACTGTGGTTGAAATGAAGCCAACGTAATTTAAATCTGTTTACCTAATAATGTGATTCAGTTTATTTATTTATTCATTCAGTTGCTTTGTTTATTATTTTATTGTGTTGGGCCTATTATTTTCTGTGCTATTCTTTTCTCTCATACAGGACGGGCACTGCAATTTCACTGTGATCTAAGTATTATCTTAACTGGTGAGTGGAAGATGGCAATTCTGCATTTAATATCTTAATGTTGACGGTGAAAGCGATCACCCCGACTTCTTAAATGGAATGAATCTTTAACTTGATGCTCTTCAAACAGACATGGCTATTCCAGGTTCTATCATCTGTAAAGGTCTGCACTAACAAAAACAATTATATAAATAGTTTATTGATCAGGTTGAGCTAAGTGCCATTTACTTTCTTTGAGTTTTTTTTCAAACTCTAAAAAAGTTTTAACTACAAAACAAGCTGTTATTTTTTTATCAGCACAAATTGCCTTAAAAGTGAAAATATTTTAATGTTGAATAGAAATTCTTGGTTCCATGGTGTCATATAGGCAGGGCTCCACGTCTCATTTAACCAATCAGATGGAAGAATGTGATCCCTACAGTACTTGTCTCATTTCACTCAGGCATTTGAACACTACAAGCTTTTTACAGACTCCCTAAAGACCTCTGAACATGTAAATGGTAAATGGACTGCATTTATATGGCGCTTTCTAACACACGGGGGTGACTCAAAGCACTGTACACTGTACATCACTGCCTCACATTCACACGTTGATGTGAGGTGTCTGTCAGCCATCCAAAATGTTGGGATGTCTTTCTCAGGGACATCTGAGCACTTAGTGATAAAGATGCAGGAATTGAACCAGCGACCTTTTGATTGTTAGGTGACCTGCTGAACCCACTGCTACCCAGGTGTCATTGTGATTGGTTGTAAAATGTACTGAACACATTTTGCGTCTGACTGGCATTCACATGCTCGGTAAATTAATTCACCACAACATGTTACATCTCGTGACCTTGAAAGTTCGTAGCTGTGTTTAATTTTTTATTATTATTTTTTTTAACACAGGAGCCGAATAAACTCTTAATTAAAACAAAAGCCCTTAGAACACCCTTTTGCTTCTTCAAAACACAATACTGTGCTTTTATTTTGCTCACCTTCATGACAGTACATCCCCCTGTAGCCAGTGTTGGTGCAGTCACACAGCACTTCTCCCTGTAGAATGGAGCAGAGGCCTCTGTTGCTGCAGGGAGACTGTGTAGTGCACAGGTATTCCAGATCACTGTGAACACCCTGCACATCTAATAGCACCGGCGGGACTTCCCCCAGTTTCAGGTTGCCTATGAAGCCCTTGAACGGTGGCTCGTATTTAACGGTGCTGGATGTCAGCGCAGACAAACGCACGTCGGGCGAGATCCCGCCCACGTACAGATCGCTGGCGACCGCCATCTCGCTCCTTTTGGACTTGACCTCCGCCCCCTTGTTCTCGTTATCCACCGACAGGCTGGTCTCCCGGTAGTTGCGGTTGAGGAGCACACGGTGCCAGCGCTGGTCGTCCACGCGGGTCTCCGTGTGCAGGGCGGCGGGTTCGGCGCAGTGGATGGTAAAGCGCAGCTGAAGCCGCCCGTCCACAATCAGAAGCTCCAGGAAGTCGCAGTTGCCGCCGTCGTCCAGGTAGAGCAACAGGGCCTTGCTGATGTTGGTTTTCACAATGAAGCTGAGCTCGCCTGAAGCCCTGGCGTCCCACTGGCCATAGCGTGCCCACTGGCCGGGAACTCCCTCGTATTCTAAAGCCATTCCCATTACTGTCAGCGCCAGCACCGCTGACAATAGCGGCAATGACGCCTGGCCTTGACACCTACCCATATTGGATACTGTCTACAGCTTTTTGGCCCTAATCCCTCCACTGAATTCCCTACTTGATATGAATCCACCACAGCTGCACGAGCAGGAGTCCTCTTCCCTGTACTACTTTCAGTTAACCACACTAAAATCTGCGAGGTAAATACAATGACAAATCCCAGCTGAAGGAATTACGTTTCTTTAGTTTTGGCTCTCTTCCCTGATTCGCGCTGCCGTCTCTCCATTGGTTGATACATGAAAGAGCGAACAAACGATACACACTGCTGACTATGTTGCATCTAGTTGGAAAGGGCTGAGAAAGAGCAGAGCAAAGGTACTGATCCACAACACTCTGTGTTTTCTCGTCTTCTCCATCCAAAAAGTATCTGAACCTCTATCTAGCAGTGTTCCTGACAGGACTCCAGGGGTTAGCTAGGAGAACATCCAAGCAGAAACAGGCACAGTCGTCATCTTTTTCAGCTCCCGACCATCCTAAGAAGCCAAGAACAATGCATCACATAATAAATAGTAGAAATGATCCATGTTCATGTGCATGCTTATAGAGAACACACATTCTCAATTGAATTTTAGACCAATTAAACAATTACATTTACATTTGAGCTAATTTTTCAATCCACCTACAAGCCCTGCACTTATATGGAAACAGCACAATCATGGCTAATAGATTTTTGTGCTCAAAAATCTGTTTTGTGAAGTATAACAGTTATGTCATGAATCATAAAATATGAATAAATGTAAGATTAATTTCTTTGATAAATTATTTTACAAAAATATTTTAAGCATTGATTATATAAACAACCTAGTTCTAAGTGCCCAAAGAAAAGTTAATTCTGTCCGCTAATACCTGATTTGACTAAAACCTGATTTGACTAAAACCTGGCAACCTGCGTGTTGTATTTGTCACAGGACTTTTTATCTGAGCTGACTGATTCGTGGCTCATCGAACGAAGAATGCCCTGAATAACGTGTATTGAAAGATCTAGTTTGTGTAAACGGTATATTTTTTACAATTATATTTATTTATACATGTATAATAAAGTGAAACATCACGATTTTAAGCTTATATTTGCATAAGTTTGCCGACAAATGAGTGCCGCCATCTTGGAATTTCGAGGACAGTCAAACACCTGAAGGTTTGTCAAATACGTCAGTTTTTACAGATTTTGAATAGGTTAAACGGTCTCCTCGTTACATTAATTTATATAAAGCAATGTCTTTCTATCCGACGACAGCCATTTCATTTACAACAAAGATTGGTTTTCCATATCGGCCTTTAAAAAGGAAAACTGGACTACCACCGATCTCGTATTTTGAGTGGAAATCGGACGATTCCGATCTGCTTACGATCTATCGGTGCATCCATAATTTGATTGCAAAGAGAAAACAAATACAGATGTTTGTATTTGCAACGTAGCTCTCGTACTAAAAGGCGTTACCAGGAGTAGGCTTCTCCCGTATTAGAAAGCATTGCACAGACAATTCTTACCTGTTTTTGCTTTATAAAGATTTAGTTTATGTACATGCCATGATGTATAGTGTTCAAACTAGCTTGGAGAAATACCCCAAGCTAGGTAGTGCAGCGATAATCAATATATTTTTTTAAACCCTTCAAATGTATTAATATTTAGGACTTTCAAGTCCCCCTCCCCCATAAACAATTATGAGTATACCACAGAAAATAGTTGTACCTCGCCTCGCAACAGTTATCCTACAAGATGCTAAGCTCTATAAATATACTAATTCCAAATGCCTCTGCTCATTGTAATTTATTGGGATATTTTTCACTAGTTGTAGGCAATGGTGTATCAGGAAGGCGTACATTTTCACTAGTTATCTTGATGCGCGTACAGACTACATTGTGAAAAGTCATCTGTGTGGATACTACATTTGTTATCATCTATTCTAAAGTATACTGTATTGTAGGTTTTAAAAGAAACTTGTTTTCCTTATCAGTGAATTACTGAAAACAGTGCTTTTTTACTACATTCATAATACCTCCATGAAAAGAAAACCCCTTTCAAATTGCATATGACCAAATATGCAATTGGTATTGTAGTTTAATCTACTAGCTAGGGGTCATCTTTTATATAAACCAGTGCCTCCGGCAGCTGTAAGAATTTATACCAATAAAAGTGCATATCAGTGGACTAAAGAGATGCAAGCATGTTAATTAAAAGGAAATCCAAGTGCAAACCCCCCATCCAACTTTATTAAAAACACACCAGGTGACCAAGACCATGTAGATTCCTTTCAGATCACCATAAAATAATAATAGTTTACCATAGCTGTAAAGTTATGATACACTGAAATCAAATATCACATTGTTTTTATATTACATTTAGACAGCTACATAAGGTTCAATATATTTGTATGGTTTTTGCAGTTGTGAGGAACTCTCAGTTACACTTTAAACAGATTCAAACCTATGTAGATAAATGGGTGGAGAATGGCACTACAGCTGCCAGGGAGTGTGGCATTTTCCCCACTGGGGCCAAGCATGCTAAAAATAATAACATTGTTAGTGTTGAGTATCAGGAACATTTGCATAACAGCATCCACTGAAATGCACATATTTTGTTCAAGGAGCTTGGAAGGAATGCCTTCTTGATAGAATTTCTAGAGTTTGGTTGTTGAGTGGACATATTTAGAATAATACGAGGTATCTGATAATCTGTTATTTTATATTTAGCATACTGTACACTTTTATCCAAAGTGACAATTTGTCAATAGCATGTGACATAAGCAGTGAATAGCTAGATACAGTATGCTATCTTCATCAATTACAGCTCTACCTTTTCAATAAATAGAGGATTATTTTTCTCTTTTTTTTCCCTCACACATTTCACCATAGCATGCTTGATATGGTTGACACTTACAGTATATGGGTGACATGTATCATATATTTAAGAATGCCATCATCCTAAGCAGTTCAAAACCCATTTACTGAGTGCACCAGCAATATAGACAGCACCAGGTCCTAAACTGAGCCATAAACTTAATGACAGAAATCCCTCTCCATCTGCAAAGTGGCAATGTAAGTTGGTGCAACCTTCTCTAACCTTCTCCCAAAGATCCCCTCGTGCCATATTAAAGATATGAAGACCCTCTACCACTGTCATATGGCCTTCTGCAGCGTATTAAAATGTCTTAAAAAGGAGGCCTGAGTCATTCATGATGGTGAAAACAACCAATCAATATCAATGGCTACCAACAATCAGTTAATAATGACCCTTATTAAGTAGTTCAAATAATGTTTTATGAACTTCTTACAACTATCCATGATCTTGTTAGGACAGTAAGTATCATGACTCTGTGACTGTGGCCTCTACCTGTATCATAGTTTCTGCTGCAATAACCTCATTGTACCTAGTATGTTTAAAAATCTCTATAGCCTATTGAGTCTCATTTTCCATGCATTTGAGTTCACCTCATAGTATGTGGCTTTCAACTAAAGTACAGTATAAAGTGTTTATTTTATTCTGCAGTAGTACCTTGCTTTGAATTTATAGAGTAATCACCATCACCATCTGCCACAGCAAGCTCATCACTCCAAACATCAGGCACTTAGTCTCCATAATCATCACCATCATTATTGTCCTCATCTTCATCCTCCACTTCAGCATTTTCTTGACCAATAGTGCATCTGTGCATCAGATCGTATCCCCACAATTTATATCCTGATTCCTGCATGAGTTTAATTTCCGACCAGTGCAAACATTCCAATATCGGGGTTGTTATATGCACACATGCATGTACTGTCTCAACGTCATTATGCAACAACATGGGTTTTATAAAAACACTTACAGGTAAAGTCAGCTATTGCAAGCTAATTATAAGATAATACACATTTAGTCAAATTAACAAAATATCTCCTCACATTTCGATATCTTACCGTTCTGTGCGTGTTGAAAAAAGAATCTGATACTTCCTACTTTACAGTAAGATACAAAATTGTAATTATTATTTACAATAAACTCTTACAGATTATTTTCTAAATAAACAGCAAGTATTTTTATTGTATTAGACAAACAAAACCATGTTTTCATTGTTTCGCTAGTGTTGGTAATTAATGTGTTTGTTTGGGTGAAACTTAAATTTGTTTTTTAATCTTTAATCTTAATGGATGTACATTACATTTATCTCTGTTTGCATTTATGTTGCTAGTAATGATCGAGTAATGAGTTATTTAAGGCTATGTAATAGAGGTTATAATTTTTTTTAATATTACTTAGGGTCATGCTGATACAGTTATATCAACTGATAAACAGAAAAAGACTGGGATTTACTGCACCTGTAGAAAAGTGATAAATGCAAGCAGATAAGGTTCTGTCACTTGAAAGGGACCTATGCAGAACAACTGATTTAAAGAGATAAACTACCCTGACAGCCCAGTAGACATATATGATAAGAGCAAGTAAACCTCAGTGGGAGTTTTCATTTATTTTTCATTTATTTAGTAGCATATGATCCTGCAAGAGCTGACAGTCGCATAAACCAGCCAGGAAGCTTACACACAATAGTGCCTTAAAGCAGGGCCCTATACAGTATATTATACAAAACATGTTTTTGTAGGTTTGTCTAGTTTTGGCAGGGATGCATGTGGCTGTTTGAGATGACAATTAACTGACGTGAAAACTTGGGATTGGTAGACTTTGCTAGCAGATTTTCTAAGCAAACTAGAAAAATAAACAAGTAACAAGTAAAGTAGAAAGTAACTTTAAACAAAAAAATAAATAAAATAAGATTAGATTTCTAATAAGGCAGCCATATAAATGTCACAAAAGGAAAGTTCATCCTATGATCCCCAATCATAGGCCTTAGGTCTTGATTACCATGACATTATGTCACATGACTATGAAGATCGCTGGTACGGTCCCGTTATCCTCAAGCTACCTTCAGCTTCCCTTGTGCCTTTTACACACAACATAGCTGCAGGCTGTGTGTCAGTGTGTGAGATGAATAAGTGAGGGCTGCTATGAGTGGTCGATGGCATAACAAGGCAAACCTGCAGTAACTAGGAAGGTGGGGACTGGGGAGTCATGGGAAAGGAATCGTGTACCCGATTGATAACTACATAAAATGGTGCACAGTAGATGACAGTCGCACAGTTATGTAATAAATCACGTGATACAGTATTCATAAATCTAGACCATCCTGAATTAATATGTATGGGGTTTCTTTAGATGGATTTGAAACTTTACAATTACACATCATTTTGTTAGCCAGATCTCCAAATCACTTTCCTGTTTTAATCATTAGAAAAAAAAACAGAAACCACTTAAATTTGAATGCAACACCATACAGGCCTACATTAACTGCATTCAGCTGACCTCTGGCATAACAGTGAATTGTAGCATAGATATGGTGCTTCAGAGATGTTTACATGTTTAAACACATACATCGGTCCCAGAGATTTGGTCATTGTCCCAGCATTTCTTAAACAAGTACTAGTACTTTTAGTCATTTCTATTATTAATTCCTGCAGTTCACATAGAAATTTAAAATGAGATTTCCATAAAAACATACTCCAGCACAAGTATTGACATCCAATATGTTCTGAAAACAACCACATAAAGGGAATACTATAAACCTACAGATATGAATGCATTAAGAATATTAAATCAGGCAAGCAGTCTCTGTGTTTCACTGGCATTCTCTTACTGTAATGATGGAAACATGTCCTTGAAATACACATTACAAATCAGCTATGCCATCACATCCACATTTATATCACCCACCACTGACATGTCTCCTTTCGAGGAAGGCGCCACTAAGACAAAAGAGCTTGCAAACACGCCTAATTCACACGCACACACACACACACACCTTCTCTTCATCAGCTATATGAGCTACTTGTGCATAGTGTGTTAGCTGGCTTCTGAACGCCTTGCTCAGCTCTAGTGAAGGCTGACATTGATACTACACAGGGCCTCAGAACGCAGGTACTGTAGGGAGACATGAGACAATCGTCTTCAAATGAAGCTGCCTAAGGGAAGGACTGAATTGATTTTGCAGTGCAGCTTGAGATGAGATTTCCAATGCGTACCCTGACAAATTAGCATGCATCCTTTCCCTCCCCAGGAGAGAACCCATGACATGGAGGGTGTGAATTGAAATAAATTACACTGCTCCAGTGTTTGCCACGCCTTACCACAAGCAGCGGTCAGTCGGCCATCTGAGTGTGACAGGACTGGTTCAGGTGCAACAGATATCAGCCTGATGGATAGACAGCTGCTGAAATGTCCTGCTTCACACTCAGCCTGATAAGGCTTACTGATGGGTTGTGTGAAGCTCCAGCCAGCCTTAACATGACAGGATAAGGACAGAGCGAGGAACAGGCTATCGCATGTGAACGCTGCGTTAACCGCAACCCATCAACAACATGTTCACTAGAGGTGGGTATTGTCTGTTCCTTTTCCCTCCACATAAACTCACATGCAGCATGTGCTGCGTCCCTGGTGACTTGCAGGCCTTTTTAGTAACTTGTGCATAGTAACAGCATAAAAAAAATGTAAAAAAGAGACAACGCCCAATCGATTTCATATGCTCTCCTTATAAAATCTATGCAATAGGCCTGTGTGTTTAAAAGACTAGATTACCTCAGAAGGTTATGTTTCCAAAACAGAGAAACTTCACTGAGGACATGTCACATTGTAGTGTATGGCTAGGATATTTCCTGTAGATAAACACATTTTTTGCCCGATTCTGGGTCCGATTTGCCGTTCCCGACAACCGCGGGGGGTCGGAACCGATCATCTGCCCAAATTATGCTGTAGTCTGAGGGGTTTACAGACCGAATATTATCATTGCCGACTGCTCGGAGACTCTTTAATTAAATATCAAACAGGTTTGATATTTTTGACTTGAAATCTTGTGCGTGAAAAGTACAGCGATTGGAACGCCAGCATTATGAGCTGACTGGGAGTCACAACAACGTCGCCATAGATACTAGCATCCATGTAGAATATGTAGCTTCCATAACTGTAGCCTACCTTCCAGATCGCGCTGCAAAATAAAATAAACAAGTCATGTTTTTACCATTTTCTCAACCATGAATTGACTTCATCCAGAATTTTGTTTCTCTGTGCAAGATATGTAGCAAACTCAAGTGCTACTACAGCAACGGCGATTTGTGTGTTGACCGCATGATTGACAGTCCACCTCCCTGTTTATTTTGCTCACATTTGATACGCGAGTTTCTGTGAGATATCATGTCCCTGGAATCGGAACTCTTAAATCGTTTGGGATAATCGCCAACTGTGTGGTCCTGCAATTTGACTGAATTGTCTAGTGTGTGGTTATGTAGGATAAACATAACAAATCGGTCAAATCGTTGTGTCTGTGGTACCCAACGTTTTTAAAATCGGATAAGATTTGAAAATCAGCTTGGGGCCAGCTTTAGGTAGCTTATGGTTCACAAACACAGCTGCATCACAGCAAGGTCATGTGTACACGTGGTAGACCCATGAGTAGACCAGCAGACCTTTCTGTGTGACGTTCAAGCCCCCACTCTCAAATACAAAAAAAGATATATATTGTATAGGCTATAGGTTTATGCCTGTGGCATGAAAGCTGTACTGGAGTTGGTAGGCACTGCTCAAATGGTTTTGTTTTTTATTTGAAAACTCAAATAACTTGTATTTTCAAGGTACAAGCAGCTTTAGTTTAATGAGAAAATACGGCATCCCTTTTATTACCATAGGACAATTAAAACAAGAAAAAAGGTGTTAATTGGCAAATCAAGTCCCAATTCGAAATGCTTCAGTGTAAAAATACATGTTATAGCCTATGTGATTAGCATAGCCTAAGGACATAAACCAAAAAAGAAGTAAGGTGGGAACCCCCCAAACACACAACACAAAATACAATATACTGTGAAGTTAAAAATGTGTTACCACACTTAGCTGCACATTCCTGCGTAAACAGATGTTCTCATATGAAAATTGTTTCAGTACGAGTACTGAGTAACTGCATAATGTGGACTATAACCTGACAAGGTGAAATTGTGTTTCAGTTCTCTGAGGACATTGATTGTGCTGCCTGGGCAATTTTTGGTTAACATCGCAGCTTCAGCTTTCCTATTGCCTGCTGTCACGTTATAACCACGATGGATGAGCAGACATACTTATACAGTAGTTGCATTGTCATGCATGCTATATGGACCAAATCTGGTTGGAATGCTTTTATTCTATTTCTCAAGACTTTAAGCAAATTACTTTCAATCCAATGCTATAGTATGACGTTTTTGTTTTTGTCTGAATTTAAAATGCCTGTTTCAAGGACTAGCATACAGTATCACTTCTGTTCCACAACACCATACATTTTGCCTACTGCCATAAAACATGAAAATTGAGATGCAAGGCTGCAGCAAATTACTTTAAATCTGAAGTATGAAGGTATTTTTAATCTTATCTGTAATTAGAATAACATCCATTTGATATATTTAAAGCTTGTGTGATACTTCTACAATATATATAGGAAAAACCAGCAAACAAACAAAAATACTTATTGGTTAAAGACTAGTGTAGCCTATATAAAGAATAAAAGATGGACTTGATGAGGAGAACAGTACAAAGATGATATTATTCCAAAAGGAACTAATAACAATCAATAACATGATGTTAATAAGCCTAATATACCGTAATGACACTCAATAGCGTTAGACATTACGCAAGGTTTATATTGCAACTATGAGTGTTGGGAGAATGTCGTTCACATAATTTCAAAGTAAAGCAATACACATTATTTACAGTAGACAACTGTACTACTGGACATGAATGTATGCACATATGCGTATTCCAGACACAGAATATCGTAGGTACTAGCATTTCCAAGATACACAGTGACATCTTATTGATCACAGAGCATCATATCGGTGCACACTGCACACATTCTTGTCTGGGTGTCTGAATGATGCAAAGCTGTAGGTTTAAAAATATATAAATAAATGAAAAAAGAAGTATATCACTTGAGAAAATTATAGCACTGTGCCATCTCCAATCTCCATTCCACTTATCTCTTGTTGTGAAAAATTACCGACAATTTCATTGAGTTTTTCATTGACTATTCTCTTGCAGTTCTATTGTCATTTTAATCAACTATATCTAAGTCATTTGTGGCTGTAATAGTTAATTTTTCCTATTGCTTAAACAGCTGCAATACTGTGTTAGGCTACTAGATACAACAACATCCCTTTAGTTAATCGCCACTAACAACATGGGATGCGAACAATAGCGTATCCTTTGTGGCAGAGTCCTTTAAATCCACCGCCATTGTGCCTCCTTGACTGCCATTGTGTACAGAAGACTTAAATATTTCATTTCAGCCATTAGGACACGTTCAATATAGCTGGCACAAGGATACATAAATGACCCAAGCCTGCCAAAGGTGTGAAGAATAAAGATCTCAACAGTGACCTTTTTTTTTTGTCTTCCCTATTCAGGGACATAATCCCTGTTTGCCGGTGCAGCTGGCATGCTCCTGAGTCACGCGTCAGGCCTGATTAGAAGCAGCAGTGGTCCGCAGGCCCTGTTCCCTGCCAGAGCCAGGAGTGAAAAGGCCAGGGCCACCGCTCTGTCTATGCTTTTGACCTTGATGGGACATGATAGAGAGGAAACGACACCATTCACAATGCCACAGAATGTCTAATAACAACCCTCCCCACCCCCCTCCAACCTCCCTGGCCACGCACGCACGCCTAAGCCGTAACGCAGCCGCGGTGACAGCCTTTCAAATGTGCCTTCTCGTTACTTCGAGCACTGTCCTCTGGAATAGCAGAAGAGAAAGCTATAAGCTTGTAACATGCTCGTTTATTGTCTTGTAGTAACACTACAGTGCATGGGCAAGCGGTCACACCTGACGCATTCAACACATTTCTGATATTAATCTTGTGCGTTAACACATTAGTGTGCCACGTAGAGTGCTGTAGGTCAGAAAGTCAATGGTTTTTGTGAAGAATTTACACTGAAGGCATTGAGTGGTTATAATGTTCTGCTGTCCACAAAGGTGGTGCTGAACTCTACAGTGCACCAACAAGATTGTCAGAATTGGTTGAATAGAAAAATAAGAGTTTTAGAATATTGGCATTCGTTTTGACCGCAATTGAAAAACGTTAGACCTAATAGTGCACTACAGAGTATGACACAAAACAAGGCTTTATTTTCAAATAATTCAAAATGTGCACATGTAAATCAATTGATTGCCAATCAATTGACATTAAAATAACCAACAAACACCAGGAGAAATGTTCTTCATGTTCATGAAGTCATAAAAACAAAGCAAAATTAAATTGTGTGCAATAATTTGTATAAATGTGATTTCATAAAACACAATACTGTTTAACAGTCTAACATTGTTTTTACTTGCTATGGGGCATTGATTCTTGCAACAGTCATTCACAGAACGTGCTGATGAGATTTGGTAACCTTCTATGACAAGACTATTATACTTGCATGTGTTATTCTATAGTGTCTTGATTGGCAATCCACCACCGCTTCAGTAGTCTGCCTAAGTACAGTAGATTTCAGGCAGTGAATAGGTGTGTTCCATTGTAGGCTATACTGTAGGCCACCGATACTGTATCACATCTCTTGGGGCCATATATGTGGGGATTTTAGGAGATGTTCCTTGCCAGGTCGTGGCTTTGCCCTGACTTCAAAAGATAATAACACATGCCTGATGTTCCACAAGCCCTCATGGCAAGGCCAAGTCTCTATTGTGTCTGACTGTGTTTCGGTCTGCTTTAAACTGCCCCTTCTTTGTCACATAGAGAAAACATTTCACTTGCATAAATGCCTACCAACATGCATGAAAATACTGCATCGTTGCATATGGATCAAGGAAGGCAGGTTTTATATGGAAATCAACACAACCCAGGGTGCAATATTTGATAGATTGATAGGCTACCTAACCCCGTTCAGATATTTTCAGCATCTTGACAGAGGCTGTTTGTTCGATGTCGAAGCAGAAGCCTTTTTTTCTACAGGAAAGCTACTAGCCCTACAGTATGAGATGTGTAGCCCACAACCGCGGGCACGTCTTCCGGCACGCAATTAAGCGACCTTATCCGCTACGGTGTTGGTTTTGGAAATTATATTTCCAATCCCCTCTATCTACCTCTACTGACAGTAAAAAACAACAACATTAACATCATTAACATAAGATTATATGGGGATCTTTAGGATATACCGTAATCGCAAACGTCAGAGAAGTAGCCTATTAATAATTTTCTCATCAAAAATAGCCGATTTACGATACAAAGAATCTCGGACCAATGACATTGAAAACAGTGTATCTCTAAATGTTACATTTCCACTGCAATATGCTTTAAAACAGCTCTAAAATGCCTCGAACTGATGCTCATGAGGTCATTTCTCCGTGATGTATGTAAGGTGCCGTTACCTGAACATCACTTGGCGATCCGACACATGGATAAAGCAAGGTGGTACGTATTATTCCAGGTTTTCCCGACAAAAGAAATACTATATTATATGCTATATAGACACATGTGGCAGTAGAAGACGACCTTTGTGCTCACTGGGAGAGCACGATCTCCAGATACGCTGTCTGTGACAAGCTGGGAAAGCTCGAATCTTTACGCTGTGTAGACAATGAGGCTTTCCTCCGCTGCACCGAGCACAGCATAACCGTCATTCCCTCGACACTTGATGGTATTAGTTTGCTAGGTAGGTAGCTATATGGGTTGAGGGCGCGGTCAGCAGCTGTTGACCAATCATGCTTACTTGATATAAAATGAGCAATAGCGTTGCCATGGCGGATTAAGAGGCCCACACCCACAGAATTATGGCCTCAGTAGCCTACACCTTTTATGAGTTCTGGAAGTCATTACTTTTCCATTAGTTTGAGAATTAATTTGGGGCTAGTATGATTAATTAATGGACTGTAATTGGCTACCATGTGAAAGTAGGCCTACATAGCTTAAGAAAATCAATTTCTTAATAAAACATTTTAGTGGTATTAACTAGGTGTATGTGCAGCCAACAATATCTTTCCACACCTAGTGATGTGCCTTTAGACTAAATCAATTTGTGCAAATCATTTAATTAATGCCATTCCACTGAGAGACAGGAGGTTGAGTTAGGATGTCCTGTGTTTTCTGTCTTCCTTGTGAGGGAGCTATTGATAACTGCACAGTAAAGCTATTGAACTGGTTATTGCCTGGCATTAAGTCTGGGCTTAATTATTACAGAGACAGTATATAATTCTCTGAGATTGGCAAGGATGCATGGTTCAAGGGAGGAGACACTGCTTCCCAAGCACCAATGAGCTCCCTGTTGGCGAGAAAACATTAATTGTGTGGAAGGCAGTAGCCTACAATTGCCAACTACACGCTGTCTACAGCTAAAACATGTCGATCCAGCAGCTAACAACTTGATTGTATCTACTAAATTACTTGTGTTACACTTTATAGTGTACAGTGAAGGACTTTGCTCAGCACAATAAAGTTAATACTCAAAAGCAATTCAGGTAAAATATAGTCAGCAAAACAGCAGTGCAAGTAAACAATATCTGCTGCCTATAGGCTGAGAGTATAAAGCTTCAGTAGGAAGCACTTCTGTATTTATTTTAAATGCTTTGACAAATGGTTCAAGCTGAGCAAATTAATATTCAATCACCTTCCCCCTAGAGTACAAAAGTCTATTTCCCATTTCATCCACCATTTAAATGTAATTGACATACACAACTCAAAAATAACCAGCCCACCCAGTACTTTCATAAATCAGATTTTTTATAGCACTAATTGTACTATATAACAATTATTAAGATGTAAACGCAAATAATGCAAATAATAAATAACGCAAATAATAATAGATAATTTTCTAAATGAGCAGTAGTGTCGGTTCCATATAAGAATGGTTGGTTCTGATGCTTTTACAGTATACTATACCTATTCCCCTCCGGGTCATGTGAAGAAGGTCCCTACTGTCATCTAATAAAGGACAGTGAACATAACTTCTCAATTTCAGTATGTTTCCTGATCGCACTGACAGACATTCAAGGACATGAGAAAGGTTCCTTATAGAGAAACAGAGAGGTGGAAGTGCACCAGAGGCTCATATTCAATCACAAGTTGACTGACTATTCTGTTACAGCTGAGCTATTGTAGGGTAATGACAATCCTTAGATCTCTAAATCTTCACTAAACAGATTTAGGGCACAGCCAAGTTCTACCTATCCTACGCAGTTGTATTTATTCTCAAATTTAAAGCATGTAGACATTCTGACATTTCATGTTGTGAGACCAATTGTTTTAACTAAATCAGAAAACCAAACTACTGTAAATGTACACTTCTGCCATTTAGCAGCAGCTATTCCTCTGAGCATGTTGAGAATTTAACCAACTAATCTACTGCCCCAATAATTATGAAAGCTATAGCTTGGTGTTTGTATTGTAACTTGCCATTTAAAAAAAAAAAGTTAAATCCAACCCGATTAAACTGAAATATCACCCTCCTTTACTAAACATTACGTTATGATATGAGTTAGAATTGTACAGTGTACACCTCACACTCAAGGTCAAATCTTCATAATGTAATGCAACATTGTCACTG
Source organism: Typhlichthys subterraneus (assembly GCA_027564835.1). NCBI lineage: Eukaryota > Metazoa > Chordata > Actinopteri > Percopsiformes > Amblyopsidae > Typhlichthys > Typhlichthys subterraneus. Next base: position 1,231,583 of record JAODUH010000006.1, read on the forward strand.
CTGTCTGTAGTGGCTTTAAGATTATATTCTCAAGCATTTTTATACAGTAAGTTAACTCAGTGATATTGTTCCACAGTGGTGGAATTCCAGCTCCCATGCCTCAGTTGACCCAGAGAACAGCATGCTATGTTTCTGTGGAAGAGCCCCTAAGGTGTTACAGAGTTTTTAAGGTTGCGCAGCATACCAGCAGCAGAGGCAGAGCCCTTTCTTCTCTGTGCTGAGGGCCAGACCCAGGACTACAACCTCATACTGGGCTGCAAGATCAAGCGACATCCAAGAGCATCTCACTAGCACCCAGTTTAGAGCAGTTCTTAGAATTGTTGTGTTAGAATGTGTATTTCATAGATAGACTGGATGTACAAATTCAAAAGTACAAATCCTGAGGAAATGGTTATTGATAATAGTGAGTGTGTAGGAGGTTTGAGCTTCAAGCTTAGTACAATTCTTGCTCATCGTTTTGGCTGTGACTACTCCTTGTTTGATTATAATGAGAGTTTATGTATTTGGAATAATAATTACTCACTCAAAGCACATTACAAAAGCCACGGCTATACATAGCAACAGCTATGTTCATAACACGACCCACTGTTGATAGCTGAGCTTCTCACCCTATCTCTAAGGAAGACACCTGCCACTCTCCTGAGAAAACCCCTTTCGGCCGCTTGTACCCATGATCTGGTTCTTTCGGTCATGACCCACCCTTCATGACCATAGGTGAGGGTAGCAATGAAAATCGCCCGGTAGATCAAGAGCTTTGCCTTTCGGCTCAGCTCTCTTTCACAACGGTGCGGTAAAGTGATTGTAATACTGCTCCCGCTGCTCCGATTCTCCGGCCAATCTCCCGCTCCAATGTCCCTTCACTCGCGAACATAACCCTGAGGTACTTGAACTCCTTCACTTGGGGTAAGGACTCTATCCATACCCGGAGTAGGCACTTCATCGGTTTCCTTCTAAGAATTATGGCCTGGTGGTGCTAATCCTCATCTCAGCCGCTTCACGCTCGGCTGCAAACCAATCCAGTGAGTGGAGATCATGGTACCGATGATGCCATCAGGACCACATCATCTTAAAAAAGCAGCAATGAGATCCCCAGGCCGCTGAACCACAACCCCTCCCCACCACGACTATGCCTCAATATACTGCATATCACATATACTGTATACTGCATACTGTATAATGAATATCACAAGCAGGATTGGTGCAGCCCTGACAGAGACCAACCCCCACCAGAAACGAGTCCGACTTACTGCCGAGAATCCATACACAGCTCTTGCTTTGGACATACAGGAATTGGATTGGCCTTAAAAGAGACCCCCTCATCCCATACTCCCACAGCACCTCCCACAGTATCTCCTGGGGAACCCGGTCATACGCCTTCTCCAGATCCACAAAACACATGTAGATCAGAAAGGAATACTCTAATAACCTGACATGCCAAAGGAATTTTTGTCACAAGTCCATCTGGGGAGCCGTACAGTACGTTGAAACTGTTTGTGAATGGCAGGTACTTTCAAATAAATACTTGATTGGATGAACCATCAGGTCATTTTCGCTGTCGGCAAACCTAAACCACTCCCATATAAACACGACGCTGATTGGAAAGTTCAGATGCTACTCGGACACATTCAAAATGATTGCGAGGCTTTCCAGACTGATTCTTACAGTGAAATTAAACTGAAGCTCACGAGATCAAGATTGTCTCATGAGGCTAATACTCCCAGGCCCCCTCCAGATCCTTGCGAGAGTAAAGCGCTGGTCCATTGTTCCACGACCAGGATGGAACCCCCTAGAAGAAAACAACATTTCATGTGGTCCAATTGAAGGGAGTATATATCACAGGTTATGATAAATAGACTTGTGATGGGCTACCAATGCTCATCATTGTTACAACCATCAAGTTTCCATGAAAATTACAAATTATAATAATAATAATACAACAGAGCTTGTACATGCTCTTATTCTGAATTAATAACCATGAATGGCATCATATGCACATTCATGTATTCATCATCCACTGTGCATAACCAAATTATAAGAGACAATATAAAAAATATTGTACATTTTAAGTGAAACATACAGTATTGCACTATTGGACTCTATAAGAGTCCAATAGTGCAGGCAGTTTACAGTACAGTCAGTTCTCTCTGTCTGTCAAAATGTGCATACAACAGGAGCCCAGCCTCTTCTCTCATAATGGAATGAGCGATAATTGTAGTGCCCGCTAGGTGTCACTGTTCATGTTATTACTGCCTTTGATATTGCCAGCGGCTATATTTGCAGAAATAGATGTGAGACGTGAAGACCTCCCAGGCGGCTATGGTTGACTGCTATGAATTGTGACTCAAATCACATGCATAGTACTATAAGAGTATCATTAATAGTAATATACACGCTTTCAAACAGCTGATTCTGTCTATTTTACACAGCTCTGTAAATTATAAAAGTAACGGTCATATGTACAGTAATGCCTTAAAGATAGGGTTAAAATACTGACAAATATCTCCAAAAAGGCCACTTTTAAACTGTGATGCTACTAATTCTTTCATAGACCAATTCCAGTGTTGTTTGCTCAGTGACATTAACAAGACATGCCTTTCAAATATCATGGCCTTTGGGACTGGGTCAGAGTGCTATTTATAGGTCAGGACTTCATGGTAGCTTGGCTTACTAATGTATTAACTGGAAATGAAATGGCTTTTAGCACTTTCTGTTATTAATTAGTCAGATTTGTATGATGTTTGTTGGAAATATACTTTTTTTTCCAAGTCTGGAAATGTTTGGCCATGAATTGTTCTTTATCCATTCATCATAGATTTACATTTGTACAGTATAGGCTACTAGTTGTATATAGATATGATGCTAATTTGTTTCCTGGAAAATCTAAGGACATTTTTGAGACCAGATCAAAAATGTGGATATGAAATGAGAACACAAGTACAACAACAAGTACTCAAGTACTCATAGTTGATAGCAATGGTTTAATTACAATAATATATTTACAGTATACTGCTGTAATGCAGAAATATGCAGTAACAATATGAAACAGTATTTTGGCACTGTGCTGTATATAGCTTGCATTGTCATGTGTTGGTATTTAGGTGTGAACTATAATATGTGATTGCCATCTGCTGGTCAGAAAATATGATTATATCAGATAAATAGCTAAAACACAAACACAATCTGAAAACTGATAGAAAGTGAGAGAGGAATATAAATGAAAAGCACTGTATGCTCTGAAATATATTTGTGAACAAGAGTGCAATAATGTACTGTACTGTATGTAACATATAGTATCAATGCACACTTAAGATGACACTTATAACACAATATCTCTGACATGGAATACACATATAGCCCTAGATTAATAACTTTTGTCCATGGAGATCTGGAGATTTATTTTATATTTTATATAGGCCTAATCCATATCTGGGAAACAAGCTGTTGGAATGTTTCATAAGGATGTAACACAATATAGAAACAGGACTAGTATCATGGCACAGAACTGAATGAATAATACTTGATTTTCTCCACTATTTACCCAATATAATAATAATAATAATAATAATCTTAATGTATATAGCACTTTTCATACAGAATTGCAGAGAGCAAATACATGCACAGTTGTGCTTCCCATAAACAAATACAGAAATACAGAGAAACAAAATTAATAAAAATGGTTAAAGGAATCCGATGAAAGCAATATAAGATAAATTAAACCCTTATCCTTCTTGTTGCTACAGTATGTCAGAATGTCATCACCAAGCGTATAGCACCATGCTAATCTGGTGGAGGAAGTGCATATTCCAGTAGCTGTTTAGTTATCAATACATGTCTTATATGGATGGTTATATCCCCTTGTACCCACTACCCTCAGTGTAGGAATTACCAAGACTCCCTCGTATGCATACGAGGGTGCTGTATAGCCTTAGATATACAGACCCTGCATGTATATTCACCAAAATACAGACTATTAGACTATGCTTGTTCAGTGGGATTGATACACAGACAAGCAGACAATCCGTCTCTGTGATCATATATAGGCTACAGTGCCATACAGTATTATGCTCCACCCTCTACTGAATATTTATAGCTATGGTTTTAAATGGATGAACATGAGCCATCTGTGTGGGTGTCTTGCTGAGCGTCTGGACTGCTAGTTTCTAAGTACCTGCTATCTGAGCATTGCCCGAGTCCACCATGTCCAAACCACTGTCAGACCAGGATAGGAGAAAACAGATATCAGTGAGAGGCCTCGCCGGCATTGAAAACGTTGCCGAGCTGAAGCAGAACTTCAACAGACACCTCCACTTCACTCTGGTGAAGGACAGAAATGTGGCAACCAAAAGGGATTATTACTTTGCTCTTGCTAACACTGTGCGAGACCACTTGGTGGGCAGGTGGATCAGAACCCAGCAATACTACTATGAAAAAGACCCCAAAGTAAGTCCATTGGATTGCATTCATAATTTAAGTTTCCAGTCAAATCAACTATTAGAAGTTTATATTATTACAAGGTATAATTATTATTAGGCATTCAACATTTCTGATATATAATTTGTATTAATATTATTTAAAGAATAGAGTAAAACTTTTATGTGTCTGAGGGGAAATTTGTTAATTTAATAAGCCCATAAAGGTATATGCAATAATACAGTAATACAAAAAATACATCCATGTACATGCAATATACACATACAAACATGGACACATTGAGGCCTACATGTACACCACGAGTACATTTTACTTTTAAAGTTGTTAAGGAGTGAATTAGAATAGGCTTTTTATCAAAATGAGCTCTGTAAATTGTATTAAATGAAAAATATGTAAATGTTTCTCCATCCTCAGTTGCAAGTAAGAGGAGTTCCTACAGCTGTTGTAAAAAATACCCCTTCCCCCACCCCCACAGATGTGCTAAATGTCACAAATTAGACCAATGTCAGTCCAATGCCATCATGTCATGACATTTAACTTTATATGTGGGGGCTTAGCATTGATGGTCTGCTATTGGTTCTACATTGTGCTGAAACCTTCTATTCCCATGCATGTCCTAAACATAGAGGACATAGCCATGTCTGTAGGTCCAAGGAGCTATTTGATTGTCACGCTAATATAATATTTCCAAATATACAATTCAGTCTCAATTATCAGCTTAGTTAAAGTGCTGTTACAACTGCAACACCCTTTGTCCAGTTTAACAATTTTAGATACACTAACCACAAAGTAGGAACCAATTACAGAAGCCTTTACAGTAGAAATATGCAGAGTAGTGAAGCCATATGGTAAAGGTGCCGTTTGTTTGTACTGTAAAAGTATTCTATTTTTAGCCAGCTAGGGATGCAGCAGTCTACTGTAACTCAGAGAACATTTGACCTTCTACTGCTATCACCTCATCATCAGAATACTGACACTGTTATGAAATGAAAGGTCATAGTTCATGCAATAGTATGTAATTCACAGTAAATTAAGAGAGCATATCAATAAAATAAAAAAAGTTAGTACTATTGAATTAAATATAAAATATAATGCATTAAAAAATCCATTAGTCAGTGCTTAATAATGCATCACTGGTAAATGTAAGCTTTATTATATGTTCCCTTATGGTTTCAGACCTCTTCAGACCTCACAATGAATGGGTATCAAGCACGTCGGCCTTTTCAGTGACCTCTAAAGGAGCTATTTTTGCCCCGGTCAAAATGTTTCTGTTATGCAACACCCACAACTATCTCTCCACCCGGGATCCTCTCCTCTGAGTTCCCTTATACCTCTTTAGAGTGAAGACCATGCACCCTGTTTAAAAAAGAACAAATGGCAAAGGCTAAAGTCAGGCTCTGGTGTCCGTTATTTACATATTCTGTACTGTAAAAGATATACTGAAGCTCATAACCCCTAAAGATTTATGTACTTGAAAATGTGGAGTTATGTAATGATATAATGCTCTATGTGTATTACCTAAGCCTGACATTGTCAACTTCTTTTAAAATTATTATTACGGTAATATTCATTATAATATTATGTCAAATATGCAAATTATTTATAAAACGTATTATGTATATATTTTAGACATTATTATTATTATTATTAATATTATTAGACATTAGATAAATACCCCTGGGATGACATTCTCATGTCATCCAATTGCTTTTACCATAACATCAATTATAATCAATCAATAACATATAATTTATTCATGTGTGTTCACAAATGCCATTATGTAAAAACAAAAACAAAAAAAAAGAACAATACCTTGTTTTGGTTTTTGGTTTGAATTGCCAAAACTGCATGACCCTCCCACATCTGAGTTTCAAGTGCATTCTATGCTCTCTACTCCTGCTGCCACTACAGCTCTCATAGGCTCACACTTTTCCATACTCCTCCACCGCTGCCAGCAGAAATCATACAATTGACATTTAAACAGTGCGCTGTAGCACAACTTGAGGGTCCTTGAAGAGGGTCCTTAAAGAGAGGCGTTAAAGAATACTCTGCAGTGTTCTTCAAAGTCAGACAAAAATGCAGTTGCATAATACAGTACGTTATGCTCATGATGAAATGTTTTCTTCCATCTGCCCCACCATCAACACCATGTACAGCGTGTTTACTACATCTCTTTGGAGTTCTACATGGGCCGGACACTCCAGAACACCATGGTGAACCTTGCACTGGAGAACGCCTGCGATGAGGCCACATACCAGGTGAGAAAACTGCACTGCGTCGAAGGCTGATAACTTCTGTGCAATCAGTTACTCGTTAGGCTTTCTCTGAGCTATTGAACCATGTTTAAAGTTGTGATTTCTCATAGAAGCAAACTGTTGGAAAATGCTGTGTGTTGTACTGTACTGTGTCTGGGATGTGTTGGGCTGTTATGATGTGTGGCGTCGTTGTTTTTTAGCTTGGTCTGGACATGGAAGAACTGGAGGACATGGAGGAAGATGCTGGTCTGGGCAACGGTGGACTGGGTCGTCTTGCTGGTATTTCTCTCATTTGTCATCGTTACACAAGAATTCTACATCAGCTGTCGTCTCTAAATGTACTCAAACTGGTTCTACTTGCGCTGCTCACAAGCTTGATAAGAATTTCCTTTGTCCTTGGCAACCAGCCTGCTTCCTTGACTCCATGGCTTCACTGGGTCTGGCGGCCTACGGCTACGGCATTCGCTACGAATTTGGCATCTTCAACCAAAAGATTGTCAATGGCTGGCAGGTCAGGAAATTTATACGTTACATTTTTCCTCTTCACTTTGGTGTGAATGTTTACACTTTGCTTATATCTGCACTGCACCTTCATTCAGGTTGAGGAGGCTGATGATTGGCTGCGCTATGGCAACCCATGGGAGAAGGCCCGCCCGGAATACATGCGTCCAGTACACTTCTATGGTAGAACAGAGCACCACCCAGATGGGGCAAAATGGGTGGACACTCAGGTAGAGATATACATTCTACTCATTAAATGTTAGTATTATACAGTAGTTAGCAGTAGTATACAGTTTATGGACATGACTAAACTATAAAGGTTAAGGTTTAAAGTTTTCACGTTACTTAGACACAGCTACTGTAATTATCCTTTCATCTCTAATGACTAAACTGGCAGGTAGTCTTGGCTTTGCCATATGACACCCCTATCCCTGGCTATAGAAACAACATTGTCAACACCATGAGGCTTTGGTCTGCGAAGGCCCCCTGCGACTTCAACCTGAAAGACTGTACGTGTTCAGTTAAATGCAAGAGTTTCAGGTTGTTGCTATGACGTGCCTTAACAACTGTTCTGTCTGTTATTTTCTCAGTCAACGTGGGCGGCTATATTCAGGCTGTGTTGGACAGAAATTTGGCTGAGAACATATCTCGTGTGCTGTATCCCAATGACAATGTAAGAAATACAGTAACGTAGCTTTAATCCTTTGCCAATTCATTTGAATCTTTTGGATGTAGCACCACAAAGGTCATGGGTTCTAGCCCCTATATGCTATGTACCATCCCCGTTACTTGTTAAAAAGCATCAACTGAATGCCCTAGTTTTAACTTTAACCAACATTGTCAATGAATGTATAGTATATACGGCTATAGAAATAATACAAATGCATGCATACATAATCCGGTGCATCTCAAATTATTTACTATTTGATTACAAAAAACAAATGTTCCAAACATGTATTAATAATTTCCAATGTTGCAGAAATACGTACCTTTACAGTTTCACAAAAAAAATCTATTTTCTTCTATAAATGAAGCTGCAGAACAGAATTTATAGTGATGATATGCTCTGCAGTTCAGTATTAACTATTCTTGTCATCAAACAATATAATTCACAATAAAAATTACATATATGGTTGCTCGATGGCTTTAAATTTTATTATAGCATAAATTGCTAATATTAAGGACATTTAACTTGCTCTCTTAACCCTCGCGCTGTCCTATGGGTCAAAATGACCCGGTGCACTTGCCAGTAGCGGGCAGCAACCACAACACGG
>JAODUH010000006.1:1240143-1273941 GCA_027564835.1 Typhlichthys subterraneus
CTGCCATCTTCCTACCAGAGACTCTTGGTGTGCCACTACCTGATACCATACAGGAAGTGGAAGACAGGTAGGAGCTGGTCCCAGGACAGTTAGCCTCTGGTTAATGTTCTGATTCTTCTTCTACATGTTCTGAAATTATGGCATTATCTTTTTGACAGTTTAGTCCATGTCTTTATAATAGCAATTTCATACTGTAGCTCAAATATACAGTATTCAATGTACTGTAAGACTGTTTGTAACACAACCATCCATTATATAATGGCTTACAGTACAGTACAGTATACAGTAATACAGATGTAAGAAAATCAGTCAGCACTCAGGCACAAGGGAGATATATGCTTACTTGCAAACTGAAATAACAAAATAATATTGTACATTTATAGTGTTACCGGGTATTTGATTCCAACCACAATGGCATTTCTGCACACAAATCCTAAAGTGGTCTAGTCTAAGAAATGTATAATTTTTTTTCGAATACAGGGGATCTGGAAGACAGCCCAAGATATCACTGGAAAAGGAAACTGTATTGTTGAAGGACAACTGTGATAACGTGCCCAATGTCTGAGTGTACTAATACACAAAGAAGCTATTTCTAATGCTAATGGCTGTAGAAATGGTAGATTTTTCTAATATATCAAAGTGTCAATGTTCATTGTTACTGCTCACAAAAATATAATATAATATGTAACCATTATATAGTCATTATCCAAAAAGATTCTGTTCTATGCTGTGAAATGCTGGCTCCTTTACAGTATAATGTACCTAGACAACAATTCATTCATTCATTCATTCATTCATTCAATCAATCTTTTATCACACACCTACAACAGAGCTGCTAGCTACACATATGCTAGAGACATTGGAGCTTGCCCTAAATTGGAGGAGCAATGTATTTGGCTAATAACTGAATATATATTTGGCACTCTGTTTTTAGTATATTCCTTATAATCCACACATCTACTGAATTGCCCATGGCTATCACTGGGAAGTAATCTATTACCTTTTGTATCATAAAACTATAGGGCAGAGAAACACTGATTATTTGTGTTGGCATTTTATTAACAGCAGTTGCATCTGTATACCTGCCCTAATTCCTGTATGCATACAAGGAGGTAATGTAGTATCCATGTTTCCATATGATGTGTTAATGTGGCCTAATCTTACATAGTGTACTCCCTCCATATCCATGAGCTGTGAAATGTACACTTAAATAATATACTACTATGATACTATATTATATATTAATTTTATGCATGTAATTTTTATTTATTTAAAACATTCCTTAGTAGACTTTTAAAATAATGACGTTGAATTTGAGTTTGATCCCTATAGTCACAATATACAATAAATGATTCGACCATGCCTGTTCTGCCTCCCTGTGGTCAGAAATATACGTTGTTCGTGGCTTGTTCACCTTTGTTCTACAAAGGCAATCTATGATTATAATGATTAAAGTAGGCAACACATCTAAGTTAGGCTCTAAAATAGGCTAAAGGCAAATAGCAAACAGGTCAACACACTGAGAACATGGATCAGTATTATAGGACTATGTGTGACCATAATCTAAAATGATACGAATAATAATACATGTTTCTCCATCTAGTGGTTGAACAGTGGTAGAGCATCAGCTCAGACAATCAGAAATAAAAAAATAAACAATATAAACGAATTCCCTATTTCAGTGTGAATGAATTTACAACAATATATTCTTACATGTAATGTTTATTGTTAAATTCGATTTTCTCTATGATTTTAGATACTTCAGGTCTACAGTATTACTGAGTGGATTTGAAAATTCACAAATCAATTGTTATTCCAATACCTACATTCTGTGCAATCACAATATGAGTTAAATAGTGAAAGCATTCGCAAGGAATGCATTCAGCTGTCATGTAACACACACACGCAAGATTTTATGTTGGTTTGTGTTTTTGTTTTTATGTTATGCCAATTTTCAGGCATCCTTACGTTAATCACATAATTTTTGCGTCACTGGAAGAGTTCTGTAAGTTAAACTAGATAATTGCAAGGCTGGAGAGAAACAACTACGTCATAAAATTATATGAATAAAGATTTATTTTCTCATATGAACATGTGGATTCATTTTTCACTTTACTTTACAATCTATGACAATCTCGCATTTTTCTTGTTTCTAGCATATTTCAGGGGTGATTTGAGGGAAGGTTCTGTATTTTTTTTTTATTGCTGAATGTTAAATGAAAATACAATTTCACTGACTGGAAAATAATTGTTTGCTGCTTTTTTATTACCATGCACCCATCTAACCTTGACCACAAGGACATGCAGAGGAGAGGTGTTCAAACATTTCAAGCAAGGGCTGGGTCAGGAAGGGGTTAGAACGTAGGACATACCTGGTGGCACGTCAGTTGAGTGGTGGAACTTTGGGAGGGGGTAGGAAATATCACAGATGAGCACTGTCTTGTTTTGCATTTTTCAGACATACAAAATTAGACAAGGAAGTGAAAAACGCAATGTAGTGTAGTCTTGTAGTGAAGAACAAAAAAATAACACACAAAAAAAGAAATACTATTAATAATAATAATAATAATAAAATAATAATAATAATAATAATAATAATAATAAAATATAAAACAACATTCTTTAGAACCACTGCTACCATGCAGTTAAAACTTGTCCTCCTCCCCCTTCATGATTCTGTAATCATTAACTATAGGTTCTTGAATAGATGCATTTCTAGAACGTCATAGAAAATAATATTTTAGAAGTTTCTTCTTTCCATTCAGTGGAGCAAACAGCGTTCAAATGGGTGTTAACCTTAATATAATCAAGAATCCACTAGATTTGAAGTTACTCGGTTTTTAAACAGGACAAATAAGTACACAGTTCTGTCTGAGGAGACAATAAGTGCCATAACATGAATGGAAGTGTGCATGTTCGATGGCGCGCTGCATTAAACAAGTTGGCTAACAGATACATTTGTGCACATTGTCATTCAAAGGAAACGATTATATGAACACAAGGAAGCTGGCAATCTTGCAAAATGGAATACATGCTGTACGAAATAATAAACGTAAATACACATTGATGTCAATGATATTTTCATATTCTATCCTACAGGCATCACATAGTTCTTATACATACACACAACACACCACAGTCACCTCTTAGAAAATGATGTAGTCAAACAGCAAAATAGAAAGTTTGCATATTTTTGCATTGTATGACCCTCCCCGGGTTCACAGCTGTTTCGTATATTTTTGTAATGCATACGCCATTCCCTATACTGCTCTGCGTGCACTTGGGTTTGTCTCTTTTCGAATGAGTGTGGTCAGGGAAGTGGTAGGCTAGATGCTTACATTATCCAGATCCTCATCCTCAGCATCGGGGAGTAGGAGTCTTAGGTAGAAGTTAGGATGAATAGGGAGAAGTGGGGGTTTAACGGGGCATGAGGAAATCCTGAGACACCGTGTGGCCCTCTACTGGCCACAAAACAGAGTGCACACATGGCAACGATGAGGCATAGTGATGGAGAGAGAAAAAGACGCAACCATTTTTGTTTTGTCTGTTTGTTTGCAAACTATGTCAGTGACAGCCTCATAACGACCCAATTCACTGGCTATGGACCTCATTACAATTACAGACAGGCCAAGTATTTGGAGGCTAGAGTAAAATCATCTATAGGCTATAATGCTGCCAAGAACAAGCTATGGGACTCGGGCATGTCGGGTGGCAGACAAACATTTAGCAATGCCTGCATAAAACTCAACTCTATAGCAGCTCAAGGTGTACGCCTGTGCTGAAGGTTCTCCGTTCTGTTAAAGCACTGAAGTGTAAAACTCTGCTCTGGACACTGAGCTATGCTCCATGTTAATCTGCCTCAGTCTGGTGCCCAACAGAACCACAGTTCTGGTGTTACCTCAACACAGAGTCGAACAATGGCCAGTGGCACGCACGCACATGCAAGAAAACCAAACACTCCTCAATATCTCTCTCTCTCTCTCTCTCTCTCTCTCTCTCTCTGTCTGTCTCTCTCTCTCTCTCTCTCTCTCTCTCTCTCTCTCTCTCTCTCTCTCTCTCTCTCTCTCTCTCTCTCTCTCTGTCTCTCTCTCTCTCTCTCTCTCTCTCTCTCTCTCTCTCTCTCTCTCTCTCTCTCTCGCACACAAAGGGAGTAACAAGGATATGCATTGCATTTCGGAATGATAATATATAGATCCCCAAATGATAAACCCTACAGGAGAATCACATTAATGTAAACATACACCTGATGTTTAAGTGGTTTATATTGCATGATGTGGAAGGGTAAATGTTCCAGTGGGAGAGATTGTTAAAGAACACAACTTGAAACAAAATAAACATATGGGGGTGGGGTGTGTGAAAAGTAAAGAATATATGCGTATAAAAAATGAGGCGTCCATATAAGAAAGGCTACAAAACCTCCAGTGGCATACAGCGAAAAGGCACCACAATATTACTCTATTTTTACATTGTGAAAAAACTGGCAAATCTTTTATGCTGTAAATCAAAATGTACATACTGTATAAATAGAGTTTTCCCTATAAAAGGTATTCGCTGTTAACTAGTAGACAACTTTTGCTAAAATGAAAATAAATATTTCATTTGTTTAGAATATCTGTCATGTATATAAAATAAAATATTTCTTATAGATGCAGATCTATAGTATATAGATTTTTCGTTTTCGCCGCGCTTCCTCTCCCCTCAGCGGGGGGCAATGTCCGGTTTGGGGCGCGAGTGCGTCAGTCTTGTGTGCCCGTTGCCGTGGCCGCCGTGCCGCCCCGACGCATGAGAAGTCCGCGTGTCCGCCGGCCTGTAGATGGTGGAGGGCTCGGTGTTCATGTTCTGCATACTGAGGAAAGGCGTGCTCTCCCCCTCCCCCTCCCCGGCCGCCGCCACCGCCACCGCCACCGCCACCGCCGCCTCCGACTCGCTGTCTGTCAGGCAGCTCCGAGATCCCAAGTCCCGGGAGGCTCGGTACCCGCGGGGGGCCACGTGGCCGTTCAGCCTGGACCTCCGCCAGCCTCCGGGCCCGCTTCTCTTTGGTTGCTCCCGGGAGGAGAGATACTCCTGCGTGGTCTCGTAGTCCTCGTCCTCCGCCATCCGGTAGGGGCTGGAGGGCAGACTACCCCTGCTGCCGTTCAGGTAGGTGCGGCGCTGCTGCCGGTAGGGCTCCTGGCACTGGGCGTCGTGCAGGGGGGCCTGGTAGCGCCGTAGCAGCGGCTGGTCATCCTCCGCGGGCGGATAGGGGTTGCGGGCGGCGGGCGGGAGGGACATGGCATGGCTGGCGTTGGGCGAGGTGATCTGGAAGGTAGGCACCTGCGGGGGCAAGGAGTAGTGGATGTCCACGGGAGAGAGGCGAGCTGGTGTCGTCAGGGCCGACACGTATCTGTGGTGAAACGACAGGATGTGGACGCAACTGTTAATGCCACTGGTACGACTGTTATGTGTGTAGGCCTACACTGTTGTGTGTGTAGTAGACCGTCACAGTAGGCCAGCACAGTACTGTACTGTTTACCTTTTTTCTTGTTTATGTTATAGTATAACACCATTTGTCAAACAAAAGCTGCCCTATGTTATATTTACAAACAGCAGAGAATTCAAGACAGATAATATATCAAATATCATTATTAGACAATGATTTAAGATCAAATAATGTCAAATTTAACAAATATCTCCTCAAGGTCTGATAGCTGGCCATTTTCTGTGTGCACTGAACAAATTAATTGTTTCTACAGTACAAAGCTCTGGCTCTCTAATTGGAAGCACATAGCAAAGTGACCCCACTATCCCAGCCTTTTCGGATATGCTTAGACATCACTAAACTCACTGGTTAAATCTAGCTTTAATGCATTTTAATGAATACATGAATGGTGTTTGCAATATTTTACCATAAACATTATTCTATGTAGCCTTAAAGGTATAGTCAGCTATATTAAGTTAATTGTAAGCTAATACAGATTGTATCATATTCCCCAAATATATCCTCGCATTCTGCTAGGTTACCGTTATGTGTGCGTGCTAAAAAAAAATAAACGGAACTTTGACACAGCCATGTGATAGGCTTTGTGTGTTTCATTGTGTGGGGCGGAGTTTCTGAGGGAGTTTGTTTTGATTTGAGCTTGAAGTTAACAAGCATACTTGAGAATGAGTAACCCCACCTTTAACATTAAGAATAAAACCACTGCCATTTTGGTCTCTTCTGTGCTTTTAAATCCAGTAACATTCTGATTACTAATAAAGTGACAGGTTGAACGTTACATAGGGACCTAAGCTTAAGTTTCATGGTCAACAAGATGTTCAAAGTGGGGAGTGGTTGAGCTTTAAACCGTAGCCAACATCACAGAGGCTCAACTCCCATGAGATGATCTGCTGTTCTGCTCTCCGTGACTCAGTGGGACCATAAAGGTCAGAGTTTTCTGCCATTCACAGGCCAGACCAACATATGTATGAACACAGCAGATTGGTAGAAAACACAGGGTTTAGTGAATTACATTTCCTGTAATTAATCCATGTCAGTTTGAACATCTGTAACAGCACAAGGCAAACTGCTACATTGTAACAGTATTCTAATGCATGATACAAGAATGAAAGGAAACAAAAACTCTTCCATTGATACTATATCAGTCAAGTTCATTCATGTTTTGTAATGTTATGTGAAAAGCCATTGGAGTTTATTTTCCTAAATCGTAACATGTTAAAATAATATCATTGCTTAGCAACACGCCTACAACTTTTCCTTTAACACTTGGCAGCTGTGTTTGATATTTGATGAGCATTCCTTATACTGAATGCATACTAAACCTCAAATGGAAAATTGCTTTGCTAGCTGCATCTTGTTGCAAATAATAGTTCCTGGAAAAAAAACTTGTTATTGAGTTTTTACTTAAGTTCTCTCTTGGTTGAATTAGTTTTTCCTTTCTTTTCTGTGCTGAATCTTCCCTCACAGACCCAACTATTATAATTTTTACAATAACTGAAATGCAGTGATCAGTGAATGTTGACCTAGTACTGGACCCAACCTGAATACATGCCAGTTATTGAGTTATGGCAAAAACGGCAAAAACTCCCCTAAGGCACATTCCCCGCGTCTGTATATATAAAAGTGGAACGTATATACATGCAAACACCCTGAGTGTTATTACTCTTTGGCCACAGTTAGAAAAATACTTCAACAGCGGGGTCCACAGAGGCACTGCATATCTTAAGTTTCCCTCTAACAAACCCGATTATAATCATAGCCAACTGTTTTTATAGGCCTTAGTTAAGAAATTGAAGCTTGGAGCTTCAAATCAACTAATTGGTGTTAATGCAGACACTGGCTGTTTAGATATGACATACTAATTTATTCAGAACGGCAAAAGTTGACAGTCGCACTTGTGCATCAAATGAGTCTCACTAATCAGAATTGATTATTGGTCATGGCAGTAACATTAGAGGAGCTGTGTTGTTGTATCTCTAATCATGTTCCAGCTTGAAACAAACAAAGTTCAAACCAGAAACAAGCACTGCTGTTTACGCCGGCCTACCTCAGTTTCATTATTGTCTGCTGTGTGTTACGCTCACAATGCCATGACTGGCGTCTCGAGGCTGGCAGAGCACCAGCCAAAATCAGTGTGGAATCTCAAACATTCCCAGTAAAGGAGTGGTAACAACTCCCCCAAGCCCCCATTCCCACCTGTCGCTGTGCGGAGAGTCTCCAAGCGAGTCAAAGGATTCGCCGTACTGCAAGGCTGGCCGATGGGGGTCAGAGAAACCACAGCGCCTGGCACGCGCCTCCATGCACGCGGGGCTGCTGCATTTACTGGTCCCGACGGATGACGACATCATTCCGGGAGACTCCGAGAGGATGCTATCGGAATGCTGCAGGCTCCACGTCCTCTCTTCGTGTCTGACGGAGAGGGAAGGTGTTAACGTGGGAAGCCATTCCCCGGGCCTGTGTCTCTGTGTGTGGCTGCAGCCACACGTTTTCTCCTCTGTTGGCTGGCTAGTGATTTTGGCCATTCACCTAGAGCCACCATTAAAGCCACATCTCTGCGGGGCTGATTGGAGCTCTGCTCTCTGACCTGGCTGCCCTCTCCAATTTTACCACCTGACACTAAAAAAGGGAGCTCAGCAGAGTGAAGTGGTAAGAACCCCAGCAACATGTACTGAATGGTGAATGCAGTCGAATCCACATAAGGGCGCACGCCACATAACAGCACGGCTCGATTTATGGCACAGTGTGCAGCTGCACTGCAAAAAATGGCTCTTCAAAAGTAAGTAAAAAAAAAAAGATGAATACAAGGGCGTGTTTGCTCATAATAAGTAAGCAAATCTGCCAATGGAACAAGTGAAAATGACCTTGTAAGATTTCTTGAAACAAGACCTTATATCTGGATAGAAGAGCTCTTGTCAGGTAATTGTGTCTTATATTAAGTGTAGTTAGATATTTTTACTAGAAATTAGACAAATATACTTGGTAAGATTTAGATTTTTTTGTAGTGTGGCCCCTTTTCAAATGAATGAAGGAAAATCGTTTTGGACAAGCACGTGAAGTTAATAAGCACAATTGTGATAACAACAAGTGACATGGTCCCAACCTGAATGTTATAATGTCATACATAGCGTGTTAGATTAGTCTTTTCGCTTCTACTCCCAGGTCGGAAGACCGATTAGCATGTCAGGGCCGCTGCGGGCCTCCACCAGAGTGATGGAGAAATGCCGATCAGCAGGGGACACAGTGGCTTCAGAACCAGTATCACGGGATGCTGTTTTTGTATTCAGTGCGCTTCGCTGTGCTCTCTGCTGTTGTATGTCTGACGGGAAAGATATACGGCATGCTGAGGGGTTACCTGTGGGTCGATGAATGGGCTCGTGTTGAAGAATTGTGCGATCTAGAGGAGGCATGGCTGCCAGGAAATGAGCCCTCCGCTCCAGGCCTTATGACTCGCTCGGTCGCAGGAACATTCTTTGATATGTACTGTAACGTAAAGATGGATTGGCCAGATGGTAATAGGTTAAAGAGAACAGGGAGGCCAGCACAGACTGAATGACTTAACATGAAGTCTACTACACCACTAAGCATGGGTCATGCAATGCACACACTTGAAGAAATGAAAAGGTAATGTCAACTATTAATGTTGAGATAGCAACTCACATCGACCATGGGTATTTCCTCTGGCCTAGGTCCAGGGTGATTGGGTCCATTAGCCAAGATCCGATTTGGGTGTTCTGGACACATGTTCTGTCGCAAATGATTGTGCATCTTCTTTCTTTGTTTCCTGACAAACAAAGATCTGAGTTATTATCTACGGTTTATGCTGTAGTAGTCTAAAGACAAATAGCCACAGGGACGGCTTTGATTTGTTTGATTTGTTATATAACATAATGCACACAAATAATAAAACAGAAATATATCAAAACTATACAATAGACTATAAAAGTCAAGTGGACTAATACCGTATCTCCATAACTGGAGGTACGCATAACAAGCCATAACTGCAATGCAAAGAGAAAATTGTGTGTTCTGGAAATAGGAATTTCAAATTGTGTGATGACTTACTTGGTTTTACAATAGGCAACCACACACACGATCCCCACCACCAACAGAGCCACACAAATACCCGTGATTGTCAGTACTCTTTTCTGGTAGAGCTCCTCCGCTTCTGTAACATCGCACAAACACAAACAGAAAGAACACGGATGGGAATAAAATACAATAAAAAACACAGGTTCCATGTTTAACTGGTTACATTTATTCCTACAATATACTGTTTATGTGAAACCTCATCCTCATATAGCTGACTACACACAATCATACACTTCCTATACTCTCTGGACAAATAAATAGATATGCAGCTATATTTAGATAATGATCTTCCAATAGTTAGAATAATCTTAGAAATTGTGCTGAAAAGAGCAATGAGTGAAATAGTTTGTAGTTAGATTCAACAGTTCTAGCTACAAAGCTAGATGTGGGAAAATAAATAATATATAAAAATTTAAATGCATGAATATAATTCTCCATTTATATCTAATTGCAAGCATGTCCAGAGTAGTTTGGAGCGGTCAACATAGAAAATGCAACAGTAAGTAACTACATAGTGGCTGATGATTTTTGCATTTTCTTCTTTCCAGAAAAAGTGCTTATGTGCGTTTAAGGTGGGCTGATTTTTAACTTTCAAAGAATGGGGTAGAAAATGACCCTCAGTATCAGTGATAAATAAGGAAGTAACAAATGGATTGCATTTGTACAAGTCCTTTCAACTGAGACCTAAGCTTTGTCAGTTTTTTTTATTTGACGGAAGCTGTCATTTTACCAATTATAGCATCTGATCTGAAAGCACTTTTCTGGGAAAAGGCAGCATGAATCAAGGGCTGACTAAAGAGGGATGAGAAGAATTAAGGAAGCATGGCATGTTGGAATTTTGATCTAAATTCAGCATGGCATGCTCATACCACGGTATCCATCTATTTATGGACCTCTGCTACATTTCAACACAGTCAAAAGGAATGGGACGATGCAAAAGAGTTGTGATAAATGAGGAGCAACATAAAAAAGGAGGCATTGAAGAGAAATTAGAGATTGTTTACATGCATGTGAAATGAGCACAGGGAGAGGAGAGACTTGCATCAGTGACATAGACGTTTAAAATGAATGATTATCCTGTTTGTGGCACTCACCATGCAACTCAATTAAGTAATTAATATAGAAATAGATGGCATTGTTTATGCTAATTGGACTGAAACGCTGGGCACTATGCACTAAAGTCTTTTTAAAAGAATATTGAACTTTTGTTTAAACCTCAACTTTGTAAACTTCCTTGTTTCAATATTCTCCTCACACAAGTCCTCACACTGATGTTCAACTTTAAATATATTTGTGCTATATGTGCGTGATGGACCTTCTTCCATTACTTTCCCTCGTACTTCTATAAAAACATATTTAAGCTTATTGCTGTTTCTAGCAGCAGTGTGTGTTCTCGAGTTATTATGGTTTGTTCTGTGCAGTGCAAACTATTTCCATCATAGTTATGGGTGGACTGAGGTAATGTAACTACAGTTGAGGATTTAACAAACGTTCAATATCCCTTTAATAGTTAACACACTGTCCTCATATACTAAAGTGTGGGTAACCAAGATGTCCCACCTACTATAGACAAATAATGGTCCTGCTTTCAATATGCATGCATGCATGAGTTGCAGATGATGGCATCCATGTTAACTATGTTTTAAGGAGGGTCAGTTTGATTCAGTGAGACGGTTTCTCAGTCCAATGAGTTACAGTGTAACTGATTGACTTGACTGGTTGGATGATTGGTTAATCAAGGTGATATTTGCTTTACAGTCCACATCACATGAGGGAATGGGAGCATGTCAAAATGAAGGGTGTCTACTTAGTTAATTATGTTTACACTGGAAATCAAAACGGATTGTTCCATACCCATAAATTCAATCCCAAGATGCTCTGCCAATGCAGAGGGGTGAGAGGTAAAAAAAGAAACAGATATACAGATTAAGAGAGAAATACCTTCCAACATTCAGTTCAACATGTATAACAGATAAAGAGGCAATGGAGCACTTATTGTCACGTTGCTGGGTCAGAAACACAAACAAGTGCAGTATAACATAGCATGCAACACCAGATGACACAACTATTATAGCTAGCAATCCATTTTACAGTGTAGAATGTTTACCACAAGGCTAAATCCTGTATAAGTTATTATTTATAATACTTTTGGTATGTGATGCATACTATACATAAGTAGAAATATTGAAAATATATCCTAAATTACATGTTAATCTTACATGATTATGATGATGATGATGATTATTATTATTATTATTATTAAATTAATTTTATTTAGCAAAATGTCTGTTTTCATTGTACAGACGAAATCCCTCTGCTTGCTACTTGAATACTGTACATAACGAAATCTACAACTAACAAATTACACAGCCACTGTGAATGTAATCGATACCTCTAAACTCTGTACCTAATCGGTACCTCTGATAACGGCTGAAAGTGCCTATTTTCCATTTTTATATAAATCTAAATGAATAGTCAGACTAAGTTTAGAGTTACGTGCGTCATATATATAATGTAAAGAGTATTACAAAAAGCTATAACTCTTGCAGGTGGATTCTACACTAGGGGAAATGTGGGCTATAGGGAGACTATGGCGACCATCTGAGAGCACCTATCTCTGGCAGCTCCCTTGCTTTACTTGGGCTGCAATAAATCCCAGCTGTTGTTATATGTTATAGCAATATGCTAGGCCAAGCCCTCCTGTTCTCTCCAGCATCTCATGGGCATTGGAGACACCCATGTAGGGGGCGGGGCCTAACCTAAAAGAGACGGTTGAGGATAGTGCATTTGTGTTTTTGTGTGTGTGGATTTGTGTAAGCTATGTGTGTCTACTGTATACAATTGTGTGTTGTTATGTAGGCATTACTTCTTCAGGCAGTATTCAGTTGTTCCAGATCTGCAGTCTGCTTTAGGACAGTTCATTTAAGGATGAAAAATTATCTCAGATTCGGAAAGGTTAAATTTTCCCCCATTCATATGGCCTCCATGTTCAATATAGCAGCCAGAGTAATACAGGGCTTGACTATGTTGATGTGTCGCACAGCTGCACCGAGGTTAAATAATAGAACATGGAAGGGGGGGGGGGATTTGCGGGTGTGGGCAAAGAACTCCCACATAACACTGTGCATGTACTGTGTGAAACAACTAGTTTCAGCACTGTGACTTAGAGTGTGCTGAGATTCCGTGTTAAAATTTGTGATTCGTCTCCGCAAAGACAGAAGTCTTATGTTGTAGACTAACATGAGTCAGGATTGCAGATGAACAAGGTTTTGCAGGAAACTTGTGGCAGGCTATTTTGTAATAATAGACATTAGTTATTCTGTAGATTTGGTAAAAGACAGACGTGTATGCGTGGTTCCAAACATGTATAAGTCACATTTATTACACAATATATAAACATGATTATGAATGTTATAATATGTTGAGGCTTTGATGGTTACAGTGTTTCTGCTTTAGGACATAGATGCATTGACTACAGTACTGTTTCTAAATGCTAAAAACCCTACTGGGAATTAAAAACAGGTTGACAGTATGACAGGTTCTGAAGTATAAACATTATACACTATAGGAACAAGAAGTAACTGTCAAACTCTTGAACAAATGAGGAAAAAGCTTACGGGCAAGGGCTGTCAAGTCATAGTATTGGACAAGCTTTTTATTGAGGCATAATTCGGAGGCTGATGGACACATTTGCTGATGTTGGCAATGCGAAATAGAGCTAGACGGAATTATCTTACCCCAGGCTAGTGGAGATCTTTGTTATTGCGCTTTAGTGTGGTGGGTGAACTTTATGCTAGATGTGAGAGAAAGCAGCTAGCTTCTCTACCCTGACTTCTGGAGTTTCTTTTCAAACAATGTGTTTTCATACTTTTGGAATGGTGTAGCATTAGCTAAACTTGCATGTAATGAGGCCATCATTTAGTTGAGTTATATTAACAGCTGTCTGAGCAAAAGGAAATGTTCTATATTATGTGATGATGTTTTGGCGAGTCAATATTTCTCTTAATAACATTTTAACATTTTAACAATTTGCTACACACATCTCGCTAATTGTTAAGTCCTTTCTGTCTAGCTATGGATTAATAACAGAAAAAAAAAAAAACACGGATTGATTTTATAGCTTGTTACATCAATCAAGTACCATTATAGTGTTAGGAAAAGCCAAGGCGTTGACAATAGTTATCTCATTAGAAATCTCATTACATGCTGCTATCTTAATGCAAGTCTAATTCCAAATAGTAACCATGTTACGGTCCCAGCTACCGGGCTAGTCTCCATTACATCAACGGACATGCAATTTACAAGCACTGGGACATTCAATGTCACATGCACAACAAACATAGTTATAGTCTACAGTGGTATACTACAGTATATGCTACCTCAGCTGTAATGTTATTATGGATTAGGACTGTTAAGGACAGACAGGGAAACAAATATACTCTCTCTATAACCAGCATGCACGAGAAAGAGACACTGTAAGAGTGGCAGAAGAGGAAATTGACATACGGTAGAAACTGGCCATTACGTAGGTTTGACAGCGATCACCAGTAAAGTCATTTGGACACCTGATGGAAAGAAACAAAGCCACAACAGAGAGGGGGGGAGGGAGGGAGAAAGATATTTGGTGGAAAGGATAGAGAGAGAGAGAGAGAGAGAGAGAGAGAGAGGGGGACAGTAGGGGAGAGAGGGAGGGAGAGAGCGGGTAGAGGGACGTTTGGTAGAGTATAGAACGTGTAGCGGAAGAGAGGAAGGGAGACAGAGGGGAAGAAAGCAGAGAGACACAGGATTAGAACAACAGCATAACTACAGATAGCAGAAGCAGTGCGTTCCCACGGACGACACCATTGTGCGACACGGGGCATGGAGTGACACACAGCTCATTGCATGTGTTGACCTGAGAGGGAGAAACAAAAAGAGAAGGACCGCCAGGAGGGAAGAACTGCGGTGGTGTGGGGAAGGGAGCGGTGCAGCAGAATCCAGAGAAGTAATCCACCAACAACTGTTTCTCTGTTCTCAGCTGTCGGTATCAAGTGAACATACTTTTGATAGGATTGGGCATGTACAACCGCAGTGGTTCAGTCTGTAAGCATCGTGGGCCGAAGTATCCGTCCGGGCATCTGGGAAGGAGCAGACAAGTGTTGTGAAAAGAGAAAACACAAACGCACACGCACAAGCGCACGCACACAGGAAGCAACGTATATTGTCATATGTGGGTTTTTTTTGGGCATGATTGCATAATTTGGCATGTTTGGGGGTCAGGATCCCAATGGGTCATAAGAAGAACATCTTCAAAATTAGCAAAATAAACAAACCCTAACCCAATGTAAAATATGTCAAATTAAATACATTTGTCTTTTTTACATTTTGAGAAAAATGTATAATCTTAATAATCTTTAAATATCAATGTAATCTTTTTATTGCATGTTTTGATATACTAATCATATACTGTATTTGTATGTTATGTTAAAAGAAGTGGTTCATAGCATGAAAGCATTAAATATTATTTTTGATGGTCGTGGCTCAGAAAGTTTAAAAACCACTGTTGGAAACGTAAGCAACACCATAATATTGACAGCTAGGTGCTAGAGGGTGTATCACCACAGAGCAATAGGAACACCTCATCTGTAGAATCAGAGTTGCTCTGGTCCGCCCCCTGCGTAGCCCTGGGTTTATAGACCAGACGAATGGGTGGGGCTAAGGATTTTGAAAGTCAGAATCCCATTGATTAAAATCTGATAAACAGCATATCATTAATAGCTTCAATGTGTTACATGTGTTCAGGTTGTGGCGCATTGTGTATACTTCTCTTTTGAGACACCGTGGTTAGTGACGATATACCGTATTTAACAAAAATGTTTTTATAATGACAACTACTTCAACAACTTTACATACGGACCCCTAAGCTATTCCTACTTTTCCGCGCCATTACCGCCAGCCTCCAAACTCTGTTCTATAATATCATTAGTATGAATGGTTGGCAGTGGTTTAATGGTTGCCAAAATTCCACTTCCTCACTCTAGAGCACCGAATAAAGGTCATGGTGTGTGATTTATGAGCTTCACGTAATGCTTCTCAGGGGAATTATAATATTCAATGTTAAATTATTGATACCATGTGTGTGTCTAGGGAATAGCACCACCTATATGTGAGCTGGTTCAATTATGTTCTAACACTAAACCTAGCCTCTACATAGAACGGTTAGTATTTTCTGGTAGCCGCTAGTTAGCAACATTGGGAAACAGGCGATGGAAATCCCTTGTATGCATGATAATTCTGCAAGGTATTCTTGCATTGTGAACCTATCTCCCCATCTTGCTTCAATCAAGATCTTGAGGATGTGTCTAATAGCGGTTAAATCCTAGTCTATAACCACCAGCAGCTACTGTAGTATCGGTGGTTCAGGAAGTCAACAGTGTCATTAAGAGCTATGGGTGTATTAATGCTTCTTATTAACAATGTAAGCACCGGGTTCCTGTGACTAATTCATTTGGACATGTAATTGTCAGGCAGTTCTGAAAACTTTTTTCTTTGTGTATATTTTAAAGTGAAAGACCTGGGCATAAAAAAGGCTAGCTGTCCACAGACTTGTTCAGGCTTTGAGTAACACCAGCTGAAATCTGGCCTATATTGAATGAGATGGCTTTGGGGCAACAAATCCCTGCAGGGCCTTCACTGCATTATCCAAGTTTTCTGGACCCGTGCCCTGTCCGTGAGTGAATTAGATGCAGCAATTGAGTTATTGCGCCCTCCAATTTGTACCCCGCTTATTGAATGTCTGTTGTAGCCACGTCCACATGGTTTGTTAAGCATTCTTCCTTTGGCCCACAGAACACACAAGGCCTGGGCAATGGATCTGCTCATTAGATACCATGGGTCCATGTTATACCAATGTATCTCCAAGATGTAAGACAGCACATACACAAAATGTGTTAATATGCAAAATGCACATGATTTGCTGTGATGGGTAAGATGGGTTATGGATGCTCCATGAGCTACCTGGAAGTTAAGAATGGTTAATCATAAATCATCATCTTTGTTAAAAGGGAAATGGGTATGCTGCTCTAGGTATAATTTGAGAATTGCAATAAGAACTAGCTGAAAAAGCTAAGATTTTGTAAATCAACAACCCAAAAACTTACCATGGACCAATCTGGTAAATGAGGCCATGATTTGTTAGAAATCTAACCAGGAGCTGACAAAATCTAAATCTACTAATATAGAGACGTAGCCTGGCTCCGCCCGACTATTGCTCTCAGCTCAATTTTTTTTTTTTTCAGATGAGATTATGGTCTGGAAACCTGTTCACATTAGTGATTTCACAGCCACCTTGCTGGCGGTCCAAACTGGGTGGGTTAGTGAGATGACGTTGAAGTCATGCGAGTTTCGAAATGGTGGTAGAGCTAGATGAGGTATCCAAAACAGTTGTCACGATGCTGATTGGTTAAATGCTGTCCAATTGCATCAAACTTAATAAGAAGTCTATGTCGAGGAAACAACTGTTAATACTTCCCAATGAAACCTTGCCAGACATTCAAAAAGTTAATTTTAGGTCTGGTTGCACCGGCTAATAGAGACATATCAACCAGAACATACAGTATATTCTCAATCTCACAGATATTTGCACTCACTGATAGCTCCCAGATCTATTTCTATGAACTCACAGAGCTCACAGATCACATTTCTACCAAATAACAAAAATCTCTAAAATCACAGAGCACCTGAAAGCACAACACATTCACCACTGCAAAAGGCATGTAATGACATGAACGCTACTGTACATCTTATGCATGAATCATCTTCTTGTTGACATTTTCCAGTAAAAAGGAGAGCATATTTTCGTTTTGAAAACAATAAGTAATTGTATATCTGATGAGATAAGTTTTCAAACAAGTAACATTAAACTCTATAAACAAAATTATTCAACAACCGTTTGAACTGTTGATGCATCTTAAACAATACATTAAACAGACCCTCATAAGAAGGAATTATTTAGACAAAATTGCCTTTGAGGACTGATCTGAATAAATGTGTGTAAAATGTTTTCATGTAGGCCTACGAAAATTAACCCATTTACTTGGTTCTGGACAGTATGAGATACAATATGTGATATTGGAGATATGGTCCTCAATCCCCTTTCTCTAACGACCTTACATATATATAAGCAATGCCTCTATTTACCTCATTGGGGGCCTCTAACAAGCATAAATATTTACTCACCACTAAACAGTGACTCATGACATTTTGAAAAGGCTTTTAACATGTCTAAAAAGCATGAGTGCACAACCATTGCTTCTACTTAAAATATACAAAAATTGAACACAACAGGTGGACAGCTAAGCATTGCCATTTTATGTCGCTGTTTCTGTAAGAAATACATTTAAGGACAAAGTGGTACCAAGAGAGATTATAAACAGTATTATTCAAAAACAACGCTGTGATGTTGAAGAGTGTAGTAAACAAAGATTTTGAACTTTCCATGCCAGGAAAGCTGCCAGTGATAGATGTAATCTCAACACAACGGTAAATTGGGAGAGGCCAAAAACCAGCAAAGACAACAGTTTGTGTGAAACAAGGTTGGAGGTAACTCACTTGCAAGAAAGCTGATTTATACCATGTATGTAGTAACAGTCACCGCCATTCACACAGTAGGCCTTCTGTGTATCATTGCATCTTCCGGCATGGCCTGAGGCTGGAGGTATCGTTGTGGTTACTAGAAAGAGAAGAAAGACACGATGTTACTTCAGTTCGTCAGGGTCTTAATTGTTGTTATATGGACATTGCCAATATACAAATCAAGTCCTAAAAATAATATAAAATCTGGCATCAAGAAGGAAATTACAGGCTCTATCCGGTAGCACACGATACTAGTTTAGGTTTGATAAATCTTCATTTGTAATTTGATCACTTTCATTTGATTGTATTTATATATTTATTTATTTTTTGCTATTCAGAGTGGTTGACTTGTTGTCATAAACGTCCTCAGCAATCCTTGTATCATACACTTCTATCCTCGGGATTCATCTAAGTTTTCCCTCCACGCACCTTATTGTGTCTCTCAGTGTTGACACTATCTCAAGAAGTTCTACGAGCAGAGATAAATATTTCCCTGAAACGCCGTAGGAGTTGTTTATGCAATGACTCAAGTCCTTGGAATGGCCTAAAATGTCCTATAATCCCCCGCACCAATAGATACAGCGCGTTGGGGATGAAGACTGATGAAAGGAAGCGAGGGACAGTGGAAGAGTGTGTCTTGGCAGGACTGGGCTTGAGAAAGAGGAGGAGGGCACTTCCTGTGTCAGACAAAATGATGTGCTTGTAAACAGTGTACCTGCGCCCAGGTGCAATTACATGCTAATAAAATGTGACAGCTTGTTGGTGAAGATCCAGAGGTCTACAATATAGGGATCTTTAGGAGGCTATTGAAGCCACACTACGTCACCTTCAGCCGCTATAAAGCTAATGCCATGTCAGGTGCTGTGACATGACAAGAAACTGACATATAGCGGGCACTATGCCATTCCAAGGAGAGAATCTCACAATTTAAATATATTCCATGTTTAGCTTCATGCCAACAGCGCCTATTCTATATAGTGCATGAATGGGACAGGCTATGTAAAAACTTTGTAAGACAATTTAATGTAGACATTTTATGCAAATAAAACACTATGTTTTTTATGATATAATGTATGATATTATGAGTTATAATATATTATAGAATATTTTAAACAGCGGGCATTGATTTTCTATGTAGATTACAGCAATTGCATCCTGAGCAGGGAATTAAATCACATTCCATGTCTGTTGAAATCCAAGCTCCTCTGTTGTTAATTTTCATTTTCGGCCATTGCATGCATGCATGTTAATGCATGTTAATGTTTTTGGGTTTCTATGGCCCAGAAAGATTTTGTTTTGTGTGACATGTAGTGGTAGAAAGTCATACAGAGCTATTTTAATTACAATCTTGACATGTAGGTTCTACATTATGCCTGTTATAGCCGAGGCAGACTCAAGAACTTTCAAGTGAAACAGTTTAATAATGTATTTAATTCACGCATTGTGTCTGAATACCTCTCTACTTGTTCAATAAAACAATAATATATTTTAAAAAGTTTGCAATGAAAATAAAGTGCATTTTGCAAATTATAATGACCTCCCCAACTATCTGAATTCTTTAACATTTGGCCAGTGTTAAGCCTAGTCCAAGACTAGAATAAAAATTAAATAAAATCTCCTTTGAAAAAAAAAAATTAGGATTAGGTTGAATCCATGTCCAAAAAACTGACCCTTGATGTTTATGTGTTTTTTGTTCTATCTATCGGTTTTTAGAACCAAGCTGGACTATGCATCATTACTGAAACAGCGGCCCATCAAAAATGTGTTATATTAGATATCCATTATAATGAAGACAAAACAGTGTGATTCAATAGAGGAAAAAGGTAGAAGAAATACTGCCTCACGTCAGCTATGACCCTTTCTAGCAACACTGTCTGTGGACATTTCCAACTAAAATAATCATTCACTGTAACATCTTGCCTGTGAAAACATTCAAATGTAGGTGTTCAACTATTTATCTCTTCAGGAGAAATGCAATAAGGAGTGAACTAAAAGTAAACCGAAAATCGAAAACATCCTTGTTTCAGCCCATATGAGGAAAACATATCTGCTGAGGACATATTTACAATATTTTTTAAATGTATTTTTCTTTCTGGTTCATCCACTCTGCTTAAAGAAGCCTGGCAACAAAGTATTCAAACGTGTTTTTTTAGATTATCTGCTGTAAAATAACTTACAGATGTCTACTGCATCTCTAAGTGTGTTGAATATAATTGACACAAATAGCCATAGTTTATTATCAGAAAGAAAGTTTGCTTCAGTGCATTCTATTGCATATTACTGGTACTCAAAAGTAGTTACATACAGTAGAGAACTATTGCTTGTTGCTTGTTTATGCTGCTAGCACTGTAAAATGTTTCGGACACAACGTCTATTGTTTCCACAAATCTCATTTTGGCACACTTATACTGATAATCCCATTTAATAGCATTTGTAGTTATGTGTTATTTAAGATAAATTGCTTCAAGGGAAAAAAAAGTGGAATAGTTTTATATTTCATATAAAATATCACTCAGTCATCATTTTGATAGCGCTGTCCAATATTATTATGAATTGTACACGTATTGACAAGATTAGATCTAAATGTTTTGGAAGAGAGACAGTTCCATGGGTCTCATGTACATACATTGGCGATCTCAGCGTAAAAGTGAGCACAGACAGATCACAGATAGCACATGCTGTGCCATCACATGTTGGATGTAGCCTACTAACTACTAACTAAGCAGCTGATCGAATAATCCGCACAGTATTTATTTGTTAAAAAAAAGGTTAAATATGCGACAAAGATGCAGACTTAAAACTGTTTTGAAGAGGTGCAACTTGAAATGGCAGTCTAATAATGATTATATGGTTCCAAGTTTAACATTTTCATTCTGCTATTATCTTTTCCAAAATGTGTAAAACGTAAATTAGTTGTATAGTGCTGTACTGTACATTGTAGCCATAAATAAACAAAAAAACAGGGAAATAATACATGTAAGATCAGAACTTTAAGCCCCGCTATGTATTAATTGGTATTAGATATTTGGCTCCCCCTGTAATTAATGTAATGTAAACAGACTGAATTCACTGTGCTAAATACAAATCGTAGAGTAATATTACAATATATGGCATGACATAGTTTAATTTACAGTATTGTCACATCGGAGATGAACATTATCATACCATAAATATTAACAACAGAAAATATATGGTTTTGTTGAAATTTTCCATTTAATTTCATTCCATTTTCCATTTTCAGCTCACATACTGTTTGTTAAGCATTTGAATTATGTGTGTAATCGAGTAACATGTTGGCGACATGACACAGGCTTTAGAGTGTAATATATTACAAGCTAGCTGAGATGTCTTTGCAAGGTTGACTTGGCATGAGATTGACAGACTGAACAACATTGTTTGGCAATGGAACCAGACAGACTACTGTAGATAATTTTGACATCTGAAAAAATTTGAACTCTTTGAGACAGGAATAACACCGATAAGACAGTCTACAGTACGTCATAATCTTTGATAAAGAACATTAGCAGGGATGGATTCTATATTCTGTCAGATTTTTGTTATTTTCCCGTTAGCCACGAGACAGCTCATTAACGTCAGGACAGTATCATTTTACAACAGTGTATTTGTTTGGAAGCAAATTCGTCAGCAAAAGACTCCTAGATTTACTCTTGTCTTGTCCTGTCTCGGCTTTGATTCCTCCATCATCGTTTTATACTGTCTCATACCTCCACTATGATACTGAGCACTGAGCATACCGAGCTATCTTATTGTAGCGGCATTACGTATAGCATACTGTAGCTCTCACCAGACGTTTTGTGCATGTAACAATGTAGTGCAATACGAGATCCCGGGCATGGAAGGGCAATGAAAGAGATGTCATTCTCTCCATTTGTTTAATAATAAAATAAACATGATTTTGAAGTAGTTATATTCAGGTGAAGTATTACATAGTGTTACTTTAACTTAAGACTGACCCCGTGGTTAAATGACAAAACAAAAGGAAGGAGGGAAAAAAGGATTTCCTTGAAAACAAAAGCACATACTTTGCTGATAAAAGTGTCTCAGTTACTGGACACTTCGTATGAGGAAAGGTGGCTGTTGGAACATTCCCAATTATATAGCAGAGAATGTGTGGCCCCTCTGAGGTTGTCTGGTCCAGCCAGCACACTGTTTACTCAGGCTGAACAACATGTTTACTCTAGATCCCAACTAATGACAAGGCCTAAAATTTACTGACACAGTCATAAAGACCAGAGAGCACAAACGGAGCAGGCCATTTAGGGCGCTGTGATAGAAACAGACTGCATTGATTGTCGTTGCAACACATGTGGCCCGATGCACATATGTCTAATCATGTCTAAATGATGCCATCAAAGGCTTTTCAAGGCTTAGGCGTGTTTGCAAAGGTACCTCAATTGTTAGGCTTTTCATTCATATCTTGTAAAAAATTACAATATTATGCAAAGTTCTATAAAGTAGAATATATCAGTGTTTTCTGACATGCCTGTTTCAAGACATTGTGCTGTGTAAAATTAGTCATAATCAGGCATTTAATCTTACAGTATTAAGATGCAGTATTACCAATTTCAAAGGAAAGGACTGTACTATATGTTAAACTGCAAGTCAACAATAGTCAACATTTTGGTTATGGTCACTGTAAATAAAAATAAAGAGTATATAATACATACTGTATATTAAATTAGCATACTGGTGTAATACAAAGATTTTATGCATGGTAGTATAACAACTAATGTATAAAGTATTTATTAGTTTACATAACATTCAACAAGCCATTTAAATGATAGATAGCATCTTCAGTGCAAACAATGGTGTGGCTTTCTCCGTGTGTTTTGCTTTAGCTCAAGGGTGTAGTTTACCTGGAATGTGGACATTTCTGGCAGATTGACACATATCATCTTTGAGGGAGCACATGCTTGCACGGCTCAACTAAACACAATGCATCTACAGAATTTTACAAGCAACCAATCTGAACGCATACCCGTACTTGTCGTGGCTGGCATTATTGTGTATACTGTACGTGTGTTTACTTGCAGAAGACATTGTACACCGTCTGTTTGCTAATGGAGATTGAACTGCGACAGCGTTTCACTGGGTTAATGCCTGCAGAGCTACATTACTGTGCTTCCATATATTTTATTTGTAGACAGACAAAATAAATATGTTTAGTTACAGTCAGGGCTTGCTGCAGAAAGCTGATTGAGAGTGCTTAATTTCAGGAGCAAGGGTGTATCGGGTGGCATGTTAACAGCATCTGAGAGACATTCCTCGCTGGCTGCTCACAGACAAGGAGCAATTATACTGCCCTCTATCTTTAGGGCAAATGTGCACATTTATACAATTTAAAGGTTGTCATTAAGTATATATTTCTGCCACAGTGAAATGGCAGGTGGTTTGAAAAGGTATCATTAGTAATGAAGGGAAAAAAAATTGAAATCATGTCCGTATGGTTGGATTTTTTCATGACCCTGTTTCACTTAATCCAGACAGGAAGGATTGCATTTTGTTTTGCCAAACAAAGACTGTAATCTTATTTGTTCATTTGAATTGCGAGGTTTTGTCCTTTGTATCTGTGCGTCCTTTTCACGTGCGGTCCTCTTTCCAGAGACAAGTCTGTGTCTGCATTTGTCCCCAAGAGGCAGGGCGCTAATGGAAAGACTAAAAAGGGGTGTCAAAAAAAGAAGCCTTTAGCCTGAATACAGGACCTTAAAAAACTCGGATTGTCCACTCAAACGGCATTGCTGACAACAGTTCATTGATCACTTGGTTTGTTCAGCATCACCTCTTTATAGAATATAACACTATATACAGTAGCAGTAAGGAATATTTACAAATGTTCTATTGTTGTTTTTTTGTACCACACTGTAGGCTGACATCTCTCTACTGTATACTCCTCACCCCAGTATACAGTATAACCTCAAATGACAGATCGGGTGTTCTACTGTATGTGTTAACCTTCCTCAACTGTCTATATGAGGCATGTGGGATTCTCAAAACTGAGGGAGGATCAGCTCCTGTCACACAGACTTAGGGGCAGTGAGGTGAGTCTTCTAACCCCGAGGCTCACTGTTCTTCAGCCCCGTCGAGGAAGGGCTGACTCGGAGCTGAATGTGGAGAGACCTATACTCTGAGTCGCAGAGAACCACACCATTTAGCCATCAGGCCTTGCCACTGACCATATTAATCCTCAACGGCCCAAGAACTGAAACTAAAAGCTGGGGGTGCAAGCAAGGCCATCTGGAAACCTTCATAAACATGTCTGTCTTTCCACACTCTCCAGAGGGTTCTAGGAAAATTGTAAAAGTGAAAAGAGGGGTCCCTGTTACAGCGTTATCCCTCTCGAGGCACCTCTGCACTTACAAGGCAACAGAAAAGCTGGCCCCTGGCCCTGCACTGCATCTTGCAACCTGGTTTCAAACATTGTATTGCGCGGTGAAACACATTTTAAATGAACCTGTCGTTCGTGGAGAATTACAGTATACACATGTACACCTAATTTATGACAAATGTTCATAATTTACCACAGCTTGACTTAATCTGTTTCACTTCTGCACTGTAGTTCAACAGGAAAGTCATCTTGAATACAAGACAGATTCTATGAGGGGAAAACCAAGGTAGTTATTCAAAACATTGCAAAGACGTATATCGGTTCCATCTGCTCTTTGTTATTGCTTCATGTGTTCACCCTATAAAACGAAGTAAGTAAGGATAAAAAGCATGAATTATATGGATTATTTAGGGCTATGTCATTGAACAAGTGGACTGTGCAGATATCCATCTTCAAAAATTAATACATTTAGCGAAACATAAACACGGAGGACATTTTAAATATAGTTTCAAAAGAGAAGAAATTTTGTTCACACACTTACACTAAAATACAGATGAATTGATATGGCCTCAGTCCCCAGGCAGCTCCACCCAAAAACATTATGTTTGAATATTGTTCAATATTACATAGTGAATACAGTGTCACAAGACCCCATTTGGAATAAAATATTGAGTCTGTAATTCATGTTTTTAGACCAAATTATGCAATAATAAAACATGAAGAAACAATACAAAGGCAATGGCATCTATAATACTGTAGGTCTGCCACCAATATACTTTTCCAGTCAGTTTGACTGGAAAATGAGTGCAGAATGAAAAAGCCCTAAAATCCCCCTCCCCTCATCCTTCAACTCTTGGCAGGGAATCTCTGACATGTCTCCTGTTACAGCCAGGACCAAGGTCTTTTATCTTTCAACTAGGGGTCAATATATATTTCATGCATTCTTGCTACATTTGTGTGGATCCTATCAAGGGTACTAACATCCCTTTTGCTTGTGAAATTGTCTAATTTCTGTCTATGGTGTGTGCATATAGCTGTATTAAGGGAAGACAACGGTAATTTTGTATGGGCTTGCTGGTACTAATTTCACTGAAATGGGTGTCAGCTGGGTGCATGTCCAATATATGTATAAGAATTCACAGTCAATAAGAATGAACATGATTCAAGCTCTTGCAAGAGGATATCATCCAAAATGTAGGTGCCTTCCAATTAAACTGGAATGTGTGGAAATAATCAAAATGGAGTCAACGAGATCCACAGTCATCATGACAACCAGTTATTGTTATTTTTTAAGTTAACAGATGATGTGCCTGGTCTTGCCTGCCTCAGTCATCACAGCACTGAGGGAAACAGCAGCCCATGCGTTTCATCTGGGCAAGGCAACTATCGCTACAGTACATGCCCTTGGGCAAGGCAGGCAGTTAAGTAAATGTCTGCCAGTGATGTGCCTCATTTGAGTGTTGTAAAATGATTGTTGTCTGTTAGAGTGTACAGTATAGAAATTGGTAATTAAGGTAAAACAAAATGTACCACATGTTAAATTAACTGTATTTACAAGAAACAAACTGTGCTTTCATCTGGGCAAGGCACAACTATCTACAGGACATGCTTTTGGGCAAGGCAGTTAAGCAAATGTGTCCCAATAATTTGCCTCATTTGAGTGTTGTCAATGTATGTAACTGCAGTATGTATATAAAGTGGGTACCATGGTTAAACAAAATGTCCCAGGTTAGATCTAAATTAAGTATTCTTCCAAGAAATAAACCTTACTTCCAAGTACTTTCAAGGCTATCGTTTGTTCTTTATCTTCAACAGCTGGCCCTCATTACTGGAGAGGTAAATGCTTGTCAACCCTGTACCAGATCCAGAAGACATACAGTGTATTCTAGCTCCATATTTGGTGCTTGAGTTCCCAGTTACTTGCCAGGGGGTTAGGAGTGGGAATGACCAGTCAACAATATGATACCACGATGACACTATACCAGGTGCCATACTGTATTGCACAGGTGAATCTAGGTCCAGGACACACTGCAGGCCTGCCATTTATAATACCTGCATTGATTAAATATTTCCTTTTCTTACAGAAAATGCCACAAATACACTTCAATGCTCTGCTCATGTAGGCTGACATTCCACCAGACCCACTGTTCTTGGTTTAGTGCCACCAACAGGATTTGGGAGGTAATGCCATTTTAATTTTAACATATTTCATACATATTTTTATACACTACAGAGAAGGATCATAATAATAACCTTCAATGCTGTTCTAGAGGCTTGTGTGTGTGTGTGTGTGTGTGTGTGCGTGCGTGTGCGTGCGTGTGTGTGTGTGTGCGGTGGTGATGGTGGGGCGGGGGTGTGGCTGGTTGGCTGACACACACAAACACTGTTGGTGGTAAAATGGACATTGGATAGCACTTTCTTTGTGAAGCATCCTGGCCACAACACAACTCACTCAACAACGTCAACAACATATTCTGTGCTCGGACAACTCAGTGCTACCGCAGCTCCTCAGTGGCTCGATATGTTCCTACATGCTGACCTCTGCTCTTTAGACTATACACCTGCGTCTACTGTCGAAACCATATTCCTGCTCACCTCTAACAAACGCATGATGTAATGAACGTGGTTGCTAAACTAAACTGAGGCCAAAGGAATCACTGGGATGATAATAAGACTTTTTGGGATGCGAGACAGTTGTGACAGGCAAACTTCTGAGCATTAAGCAGTGGAATGATAAGTATATGTTACAGACACCCTTAAAGCAAGACTGTCCTTTCATCTCCTTTACACATATTGTAAAATAATGACAAAAGGATGTTTGGACTACACAGCCCACATCCATGTGTGAATGTGGGCTTCTATATATGGAAGAACAAACAAGTTATATATATGTAAGATATGTTTTCCCCCTAAAACTTATATACCTTGCTTGCTGGAAATGATATTTCCTCCATAAGGTACGTTTGCACTGTCCGCTTGCTACAGTTTCAAAGAGACTAGTCTCCCAGAGCCAGCCTTCACTTTACGTCTGGAACACAGCACTGGCTACAGTAACTTTATCAAGAACCGTTTACTTGACAGGAGAGGTATTTTGATTGACATGGCACATGGCACAACGACGAACTATGTAACTCAATGACAAAGGTGGACTGGTAAACATATACAGAGGAATTTGTTAAGCAACTTACCAACACGACTCTCTATCTGCTAGATAAGTAGGCTACGGTTACTGCTTAAAATAAATGTAACAACTGAAATGATTAAATAAAGCACTGTATTAGCCGTTGCACTGGAAAAATGCATACAGACTTGTGAGTGATTAATGCTAACAGTCAGTGAATATCGACTTCCTCACGTCGGTCTCTATCTTAAACGGGTATATGTATCGGACGTTCACAGCACAGAATTGCTTATGTGATGTAGTGCTAATGAACGGAAGAGGCTGAGACTATAAAGGTACAAGCTGCCATTAATTTCGAATGAGAGCTAGCTATAGCGAGCCTCAGTGGTTGGAGCTATGCTTGGCTACAAACCCCCTCAGCGACAGTGACAGTTGCCGAAAGTTCTATTGATGTCTCCTGTCAATAAATATAGAGCTCAACAAAGGGGCAATCCATTAACCTAGAGCACCATTTAACTGTTCTAATTACAGGGCAGTTTTTCGACGCACAGTACTCCTAGTCAGGTTTGGTTCTTTGGACTGCGAAACCGAATAGGGCCCTGCCCAGAGCAATTCTGCTTGTCCATCACCTGTCACCTCAGTTCATCTGTTTAGATGCATGCTAACAGACATGTAGCAATACATCCACAAACACACAGCATCAATTAACCATATAGTGTAGGCCTACCCTAGTTTGCTAACAGGTTACAGTAGCTTAAGCTTTAAGATGTATTTCGAAATGTAGCCTTATTTGTTGCAAAACTCTTATTGATGATGATTAATTCAAGGTATTTTGTTATGTAATCATGTTAGTAGAGTAAATAAATAAATGGAAAGATGGACATAAAGCATTTGACACTAAATAAGTAAATTAACTGTATTTAATTATTATCTAATAACTTCCTGTAAATAAAGCATTGCTTTTCTGTAGTAGCATCTTTGCCACAAGGCTTCAATGCAAGATATAACAAATAACAGAAAACCACACGGGGAAAATAGTATAATAATAATAGCTAGCCTAATAAAAGTTGATGATCGCTGAATCAGTTTATATAGAGTTTGTCTAGCTGTTATGGGGCTCGTTCTCCAGTGTTTTGAGCTCAGGTAACCATCTCTATAAAAAGCAGAGTGGCGCACACACACGCACACACACAATATGGTACTAATAAAGAACTTTCCAATTTAAATGTAGATTCTCCCATCAAAAAAAATGTTTTGTTTGTTTGTTTCAAGCTATGAATACATGCAGAATCAAAAACAAAGGCAAAAACCATTTAGGGAAATAACAGATGTTTCATAACCTCTTGCATACGTGGGATGTAATTTACTGTACATGTATCATAACCTTTATGGAGCAAATTCGTCTTCTCCTATTTAGGAAGGATGTGTGAACTCTAAACCTCTCACCACGATTTACATATAGATGTCCAGCAGATATTTGGCAACCTTCTAGAATCCCACCAAGGAACATTCTTTCATGTGCTGCGTGTGATTCTTCCTAATTACAACATCCTGGTGTTTCATCCAGTCCACAGAGTGCAGCCTGCTGAAATCCGGTTTAGCCTTAAATTGGCAAGTAAAATCCTAATCTGATATGCCGAACCGTTCAGAATGCCACCACAAAGGAAAGACTGTCCACATGCCAGAACTGAGCCTAATGCTGAAAAAGTGGGCATGACTAATCATGGAAGGGGAAGCCGACAAGCTGTTCTCCAGCGGACCGTGAATAAAGACTGCTTGGCATGCGTGAGGCTTGCTCCACTCAGACGTGGCAGCTGCTATTCAACCTGCCTATCAAAAGTTCACGTTCAGCCACTGCTACAATACGGTAGCGTCATTTACAATAAGGTCCCTTAGCACGCACTTTAATCCAATGCGCTTTACAGTGAGTTCAATTACAGTACAAATAAGGAGAAGGAAGCAAACCAAGGAACTTCCGTCTGGGAGCGGAGCACACTAACCTATCTCGCCCCCAATATTTGTGCTGAGTTTATTGTTTAAGCAAGGAGGAGAGTGTGTTGTTTATTTATGTTAAGCTAGTACCTTACGTTTCAGTTACGCAGAACTGATAGTAGAACTTGAAATACAGGAAGTTGGTCGGCAGCAATGGAAAAGTTATTTTTCCACAGCACAGCTGTATTTGGGTTAGAGTTCTGTGACACTTAGCCTAATCATTAATAGCCCACTAAAAGTCATATCATGTTTACAGTTTCAATGCCAAAAAGGCTAATGAATCATACATTTAGCTTCACCTTCGCAACCTTCACAATCTTCCAAAACTACATGAAGACAATCCAAAGTGACGCAGATGCTCGTAGCCACATACTGTAGGCGTAGTTTCCAGGGGGGATGCAGGGAATGCGTCATGCGCATTATTTAAAACAAGTGTATTTGTCCTGTCCTGTCCCTACACACACACACTAAAAACATGAAAGACGCACTGGGGCTGCGGTTGTAGAATAGGTTATGTCCAAAATGTTCCCAAAATGTGTAGTAGACTATTATTGTTTTGATATGCTTTGGTTAGGAATATGCAGAAGGTTTTGAACATGAGCATATGAGCTATTGAAGTCTATGAGTTACTACGATAATTAAAATCAATGAATTGACCATTGACAAGAATATGTCACATGCATATATACTTCCCCCAAAGTAAGGTGGACAGAATAGTAGGTTAAATCAGGCCAATATATATAAATATAAATATGAAGGCCTATGCCTACCAGAGAAATTGAGCATTACATTGAAAACCCTTACTGCAATACTTTCATATTTTGAATTGTGCCAGGGTTCCTGTATTTAATGTTTTCCTTTAAATAAAATGTCATTCCACCATTTATGCAGAAAAGGCACATATTGTTCCATAAGAATTCACCAGAATGCATAAAATGAAGTGTTTGATTCTCAAAATGTTCAGGGGGAGAACCCTCAGACCCCCCGCTTTATATTCCCCCCCATTGTTCAAACAAAATCTACGCTTATGCGTAGCCAGTTATTGTTACCTTATTGTGTGAGCATAGTTAGACCTCCCCAAGAGTTGCTACACAATCATGACCTCCTTAACTTAACGTGAAGAGTAAATTATTATTTAATAAGTCATAATGCTAAGTGCTTTTTCCCTATAAGAATGTGGACTGTGGTGATTTTGTCCAGGGGGCTGAGGGGGTTTGTTTAACATGTAAATTAACATGTCTATGCCTCATACGCATATTGAGTGTGTGTGTGTGTGTGTGCATGCGTGCGCGCTCATGTGTCTTTGTGCGCACGTGCGCATAAAACTGTTGCTGGTGGGCCCCAGCTTGACTGCTGAGGCTGCAGTAATCATATGTTCAGCTGTGATTTCCATCAACACATTCCTGGAAGCTCACACACTCTCTCTGTGGGGCTCAACTCAGCACCCTCTGAGGATGTGACCTGCAGCCTTTGGACACATGGCCGCCCCTCACAGAACGCTTATCACAACACGGCAGCCTGCAGGAGAAGGAGAGGTATTAATCTGGAGCCACGTGGAGCAACGCAAGCCTCCTCCACTTAACTGGCCTCATAGAAGACTGTGCTTTCGGTAGTCAGCAGTACAGCATGCCGCACAAAGACACACAGGCTAGAGGTTGAACCAAAACATACAGCTATGATTCATGGGAATCCTGGCCCCCCTGAAAGTGTGTGTGTGTGCGTATGTGCGTGCGTGTGTGAGTGTGTGTGCACAGGGCTAACAACAGTGGAACGTGTATGACCGCCCAGACCACCCCAGCTTATTAATGCCCGTACTCACAGGCATACAATGTGTGATGTTTTTTGTATGTAGTTTCCGTGACAGCTGTGTTTTCTACTAGTCGGAACAGTGAGCCGAGCACTTCCACATTTATAAAACAACACTGCTGAGGCAAGGCATGTGCGCGCATGTAGAGCGTTTGCAAGACGAACAAAAACAACTAATGCACCCTAATGCCCCGCGTAATGAGAGTTTAATAAGTAGTCTCCAGGCAGAAAGTCAACTACTGCAAAGCATTGAACTCAGCAGAACATCCAGCAAACTGGAAAAGATAGTTGATAATCCTCTGATAAAACAACATGACAAATATTATACACGGTGATGATTCAGTGCTATTGGCAAACTGCATCACTGCCACATAACCACGACATGATGTGTTTAAATTCTTATGACACTTACTGAGTATTCTATAGTAGTAGTTATCTATTCTGAATCATTGGGCCTTTGGCTTGTCTACCAAAGGCATTGGTGCAACATGATATTCCTACTATACATATATTATTATGGGGGCATGCTGCCAAGAATCACATAGAAAAAATAGTGTAAGCTTAACATTATTGGTTTGTTAAGTCCATGCCACTCCCATGATTGGCTGGCATCCCTCTCTACTCTTTTGCCGACAGACCACCTAGACTCTCACCTCTCCTCCCCCCGTGTATCTGATCTAGTGATACCATATGTTCCATCACAAGCCTTATACGCTCACAAAATGCAGCCTTGTTATATGTTCCTAAAGTTAAAAAGATAGCAGCAAGATTTAGAGCATTCTCACGCAGGGCCCCACTACTATGGTACTCCCGAGTCTCTATACCAGCAGATGTAAGAGATGCTAGTACAGTTGCAACCTACTAAATCAATCTTGAAACCTATTTGTGTAGTGAGGCATTTAGCTAGCAACAACTTATGTTCCCATCTGCTTAGGGGCCACAATGGGTATACATTTGGCCCCTTTGTGTGGTCATCTCCTGCCTGGTGATGGAGTGTTGTCAAGGGAAGATGCTGCCACGGTCCCGGAAAATGTGTGGATGGCGGTTGGTTGCCTTTCCTGCAGGCATGTCTCCTGTGTTGGGCTAGAGTGCTACTGTATATGCAGAGCCAAGTACATAGTTCATAGGGGGAAGGAGCAGGTTAATAAGGGGGTGTCGTTATTTTTATGAGAAATGCGGGCTTGTAAAGCCCTTTGAGACTGTAATGTTATTAGGGGCTTGACTTATCATAGGGTGGATCATCTGAATAATGGTCAGCTATACTGTATGCACTGTACTGTATATTTCTGAATTGTCATGTTGTACCAGCTGAAGGCAATTCTGGTTCTCACAAGACTTAGCATCTTAAGCATATTACCTGCCATCTAAATCAAAAACAACTAAAACTAATTTTGTTTCCTCAGGTTACTGTGTCAAGTTGACCTTTGACAGCATGTTGCATCAATACCGCAAATGTTATAATGTCTTACAGTAAACTACATACAGTACTGTACTGTAATTTCAAACAATATATACAGTATATTTGTTTATATACAAAATATTTACCTATTGACCTTTAGGTTACTCTTTTTTTTTTTTTGGATCAGAAACATTTTTAGGTTTACTGTTGATTTCACTAACTCTTGGGTAGGCCAATTCCAATATAAGAAACATAAAAGTTAATATTGTATCATAGAAAGTGATCGCATGGGGCTTTTAAAGCCAGGCATTCCTCACAAAAGTGCTGTAGGGCCTTGGAGAAAGGGTGTGCCGTGCTCTACCATGAGCTATGCTCTCAGGAGAGCATGTAGCTTCAGCAGAGGTACCAGGTCAGAAGCAGAGATGATTAGTAGACCCCTCTGGGGAAGAAAACAATGCACCTGTGCCTGGATGTTCTGTGTATTATGCTGGCCACACAGCACTTCCCTCTCTTAATACAAAAGCGTTTCAATAGCCACAATAGTAGTAAGCTCGCTCAATTATCTTGTCACAAAAGACTCCAAACAAAGCTTTGTATGTGTGAGTGTGGGTCTAAATACATTGTGTGTGTGTGTATGTGTGTGTGTGTGTGTGTGCGCGCATCTGTTACTGTACCGTACACTGTGCAGTATGAAGTGTTTAAAATCTGTATGCCTGGGGAATATACATGTCAGAAGGATAATGCCAGTAGAGACAAGCTGTCTCACCCTGTCTCTCCCCATTCTCTGCGGTGGACATGGGATGCATATACAGTAAGGGTTTGGTTATGTCTTAGAAGAAGCTAACTGGCAATGTTCTGAAACGGCTGTGAGAGGCTCCTCTGCAACACAGCAGGACAGTCTTCCTCTTAAAATGAATTCTCTCTCTCTCTCTCTCTCTCTCTCTCTCTCTCTCTCT
>JAODUH010000006.1:1274041-1304238 GCA_027564835.1 Typhlichthys subterraneus
CACTAGGCTCCAGACAACACAGCCGTCAGGTTCATAGGGGCACCCAAACCTCTCCACCACGATAAGGTGATGGTTCCCGGAGAGGTTATTTATATATATATATAAATAAATAAATAAAACGGGAACAGAGCATATCACTCGTTAGTGACTCAGTAAACCAGAAATGCCACTGAACGACTTGTTGGACGAGTCTTTTGATGAAATCCTTTAATTGAACGGAATTTAATTATTTCAGTATATAAAAAGACTTTAATTTGGAAATACCAGAAACAAGGCTACTGCTAAAATATCTATGTTAGTTTGAAAAAGATCTATGGTTGCTATCAAGGTCTAGGTGAGGAAGCAGCAGTGCCATAACTTTCGCCAAATTGGAAAGCTTGTAGAGAAGTTATTTTATTGGTGAATCTGTGTACTTTCTGATTTCCTTTTTCTGATTTTGCCTACATCAGATTGCTGAATACATCCAATAACCGGGGACAGTTGGTGGTAGTTCCACACAAAACTGCATCAGTTGCCATCCTTTGTAAAATAATGAATGA
Organism: Typhlichthys subterraneus; assembly: GCA_027564835.1. Classification (NCBI taxonomy): domain Eukaryota; kingdom Metazoa; phylum Chordata; class Actinopteri; order Percopsiformes; family Amblyopsidae; genus Typhlichthys; species Typhlichthys subterraneus. Next base: position 1,274,581 of record JAODUH010000006.1, read on the forward strand.
GTTGGTTTCTATAGTCTGTTGACTTGACTATTGCCCTGGCCCCATGGCCATTAGTTGTATGATAACTTACTGCGTGCTAGCCTAATGTCCCGGAAACAACAGGGAATGAAAAGAAACATGTCTCGACAGCGAGTTAGCAAAAGTACACAACACAACAGATGAGATCAGCACCCCCACCTCCCAAAAAAAAAATAAAAGAAGCAGAAACCAAAATGAATTTTTTTGCGTGGGATTAAGTGTAACTCTGATCCGGATGACCTTAACAAGTTCAACATAACTTTGTAAGGAATGTGTCTCATTTATGGTAAAATAACCATGGGGTTAAGGGAGATATATTTCTTCTGTATTCATTGCAGTGAGGTTAGTGTTCTGCTCCGTGGGCCAGCTGGGACACATCTCAGACTGCACGCTAGCACACACATATACAGTACACACACACACACACACACATACATGCAAACACAGGCACGCGAATACATACACTCGGCTCTGCGCACTATCTTTCAACAACAAGCTGAGCAAGGACCAGACGGAAAGAGGCTGTATTTGCGCAGGAAGATAAATACACTTGTCCAGTTGGCGCTGTCCCCTACAGATTAGAGCAACGCCACAATGTGCATGAGCGCTGGTGGAAGGGCAGACCAAAGCAATAAGGTAAAAGAGTAGCAGGCTTCGCTCGGGGGGCAGGAGGGGAGAACACACCTACGCACACTGACGCTGAGCAAGCATGTGCGTGTGAGAGGTCTCATTATGGGTGCTTGCAGGCAACGTTTCCTCAGCTATGACCCATGATGAAGAAATATCGATGAAGAATACTGCTTGATTATATTACGTGACTCTTACAGTCTATACAACAGTTATAGTATTACATAATATTGATACACTTCTTCAGGGGATCTCATTATATCTTATATCTTACATATAACTTTTCGAAAAATATGTATTAATTAAGCAATTAACTACCGCTGAGAAAATAGTAAGATAAAAAGGATATGTGTGTGTTACAAGCAGTAGTGCGCGTATGTGTGTGTTAGGTGCCCAGTGATGTCAAGTCGGACTACAAAGAAAACCAAATCTGGAATTGCTAACAAGTCATTCCATTCTGTTTAAAGTCTTCATGTTAAGACACACATCAATACACACCTATAGCATACCTGAGGAAACAAACCTTCTCGGTGGATATTTGTGTGTGCGTGTGTGTGTGAGTGAGTGTGAGTGAGGTGAACATGGCCGGACACGTCCCTTAAACACACCGGGAGGCGCCCGGCAGGAGTGCCAGCAGCCCCTCTTTTCAACACTTTACAGACGCTTCGCACAAACACAGTTGCCCTTCCCATGGCCCTTTTGTTCCTTGCAGTGTTGTCAAAGTCATGTTCCTGTCATGGCCACTGACTGCTTTCTCTGGACATCTATTACTGGCATTCAGGGTACACCTTTGCACTACTTAAATTCTGTGATTTTTTTTCTTCTCAAAGCTACATTGTAGACATTATTGAATAACTACCCCAATGCAAACCAGGTTCTGAATCTAACTAATCTTATAACTGACGCATTAAAACATGCGTATGCTTGCCGACACATAGAGTTATACAGCGAACGTTCTCTCAAAATCAAACAATTACCAAAATAATACACACACCCTTTTCGTGCATGCACCCAAGGCTGGGAAATAAATTGCTAAATTGCCCACATTCTTGAAGAAATCCTTAGAACCTGAGGTTACAAAAGAGGGTAGGGTAGATATATATTTTTTTAAAGGTTTCAAAAGTGGATATTTGGGAATGCATGTAAATACAATTTCACAATCATCCTATCCTAGTCTGTTTTTAATCTTCACAGAGTAACATAATCTAAATGTCTGAGAAAAAACAAAGTCAGTCATTCCTAAAAGTCAGGTTTATGAACCTGCTTCTTCAGTGGCCATCAGTCATAGCAACCACGCATCTACTCACATGACACACACGTACACGTCAAATATATAGATATGTTGTAAACAAGCTAATACAGTTTAATCATAAAGTGTTTACACCTGTATAAATATTTCCATTTTCCAAATATTTCCATTTCTTTATTTCTGATTGGAGTGACCTTACTGTATATGTGTTTGGACTATGGTATCATATACAGATCTCCATTTGTAAATAGTATATTTATGTAAGATTGCTCAGTGTTTGATTTACTCATTTTTTGCAAGTCATAGCATTTTCTTTAATGTCATTTTGTTTATTTAGGTAAAGCGCCACTTTAATCTTTAGAAATTATTAAAGTTACTGAATGTTTGAAAGGTTATTTAATTGGGCCTATATAAATACAATATATACTTATTGTTTTTATTTTATTATGTATTAATATTTATTTTATAATAATATAAAATAATATATATTTTTTTATTTAATTAGGTAAATAAGTGAAGTGGAAGAGGAGACTGTAGCCCTTCTATATGGCAGAGGCAGCAGCCTTGAGAACATTGATCTATTGACCACCTCATTATACCTCAACCTCATCACCGGCCTGACTTCTCTCTTGTCCCAGTTAACCAACAACCAAACTCTTATTTAACTTCTATTTGAATGCTAGGCATAATGAAACACAGACACTCAGCCAAGCCTATACTGTACCTCTTTCCAGGAATGCAACTTTCTCTGAGGAAAATATATTTTTTAATAGGTGAAATTAAGCCATATCTGAAGTAGAGAACCAGGTAACTAGAATTTAGAATAAATGTTTAATGCGCACCCAAAATTTGATAGAAAACACATCAAAGGTAGAGAAATCAGTATCCCAGTCAGGGTTGGTAAATTCATCCACTAATCAGTATACATATAAACCTACGGTATACACACACACACACACACACACACACACACACACACAAACACACACACATACATCTGGTGCTTGCTCTGGGGGTTCATATCTCCTGCCATAACTTAAAAGCAGACACTCATGCAATGCATGTTCTCCCTTTACCCAAAGCAATGCTCATATGCTGTTTGTTAGAGTCCACATACCCATTAGCACTTCTAGAACTTTGTGCTTGCTTTTATGCTTTCTTCTCTTTAACCTTGACATTCTGGTTCAGCTGCTCATTTAAGTACGCATTTTGTAACTTTTTTTTTCCAGAAAGGGTGCTGTTCAAACACGTTTTTATTATTAAATAGGTCAATATGAAGCGTGATAGCCAACTATTGCATGAAGTGCTCATACTGAATGGTACACTATTCCTTGTGTGAGTAGACCATCATAATGGTGGTGATTTGGACAGATGTATTGCACTAATCCTGTACATATCTCGGACTGTGCCGTCACTGTGGGCTTCCAGAGTTATTTACATAGCTCCAGGCTTAGTCGCGGTGAGTGTAACAACTGCTCCCGCAGTCCAGATGGACTCATCCTGTTCCACTTTGTGTGTTTTCGCTCTCTCCTGATCCTGATCTTATGCTGCCTCTGTGTGGTGGACCTTACATTATTCACCGCCATGAAGAACGCAGTGCGCTAACTTTGTAACACATTTTCAGATGAACTCAGGCTTCATTCAGTTGGGAGTGTCAATTCAAAATATACAGTTCTGTATGGCACGTGTTATTGTTTTGTGTAATTCCACATTGGGGCATTGTGTTGCTGTTTGGAGACTTGCATGATACTATCACAAACCAGGTGACACAGTGCAAACACGACGACCTGAAACTATATGTTACTACAGTATTATCCCAATAAGGAATAGGCTGAATCATAACAGGGGCAGGGAGGTAATATCCAAACACGGGTAGTCTCAGACTCGAGGTCGGAACAGGTGGGTAATCAAGAAACTGTAAACGGAAACAACAGGCAAAGTCAGGTAATGGGGACTAACACTGTACACAGCTGCTTACTGTAAACAAACCCAGATGAACTTTCACAGACTAACAGGAAACACTGGTTGAAATATACAGAGCGGCTAATGAGAGGAAAGGGGGAGCGTCTGGTGGGTTTCGAGACAAACAAGACAGGTGCAACACAATATAGGAAGGAACTTGGTTTGTACTGGTCACAATAAATATGTTAAATAAATATAATCTACACTCACAATATGGCCTTCACAATTCATTGTAGTGTTGTATATGTTTCTATAAATGCTCAAAAAATGGATCATGCGAAAGCAGTTATTTAAGACATTTTAATTGTTAATATGACTCATTCATCATATTCTTTTTGTATTTCACACTTGATCCATGTTCTATTATTAGTAGGTACATTCCTCATTCAGATCTCCTAATTAATTTGTTATATTCTCTCTCTCTCTCTCTCTCTCTCTCTCTCTCTATCACTCTCTCTTGCCATTTCATTGCATTTAGGAATAACTTAAAGCTCATGTACAATGGCCATTTATGATACCCATTTATTGTGTGTATGAACTATTATACTAATACATACCGGTAAAATCTAAAATACTCAAACGTTTAATTTGGATGACATATTTGGCCAGTTTTTGTGTGCCTACAAGCTTTGACTCTAATAAACTATGAAATCCATGGGACCCCTAACCTGACATGCCATCTGGGTAGTCGTATGTTGAAACTGTTTGTAAAGGGCAGGTACTTTAAAAAAAAACACAGCAGTTGATGAACCATCTGGTCGCACCTAAACTACGCCCGTATAGCCATCAACACGATGCTGATTGGAAAGTTCAGTTGCTACTCGGACACATTCAAAATGATTCAGAGGCTTTCCAGACTGATTATCACGGCGAAATAAAACTGAAGCTATGGGACCCCTTTCACGATCTCTACATATATCCAAATTGTTTGATGTATGATATCAATATGTCACAATATTACTCCGCAACATGTTCCCATAATGTCTTCAGCACTGTAGCATACCACAAAGGATGTATCAGTACAGTGCAGAGTTTGAGAGGACAAACTCAGAGGCTTGCCCTAATAATCCTTATCTACTTTTGTCAACCTCACTAATATCCATGTGCTAGAACATAACTCTGCATTTTAGCATTGAAATAAATAAATAAAAATTAAATCAAAAATTTGCTTTTTTGTTTCTGAAGACATTGGGCATGTGTAACACACACCAGGTTTGGGGAAAATATAATTCACAAAGCATTTACAATTCAAATCTGGCAGCACCTAGAAGTCACATTAGAAAAAAAGAAAAGATAAACATTATACTAAATGTGAGACAACTATATTTATAACAGGTTTTCTTTGTACTGGCAAAGATGACAATGCTTGTCAGAGAAAAAGACCAAAGCTGCAGTATGGCCCTTTGAGCTCTTCCTAAAAATATTTGTGACAGGCTCGTACAAACCGACAAAATTATACAAATTTTATATAATCACAATGTACAAAAGCTCTCTAAAATCGGAGCAGAGCATCCTGGAAACAGCTGTGCTTATACAGAAAAACCTGAAATGATCACCTCAACTTCCTTGAATACTGTATGTTTTAATGCTACAAGAAGAAGAGTTACAGTCACCATATCATAATCATAACATATTGCATGTCTTTTCAAATGGGGAACATACATGTGAGAAAAACATAATTGGACTGCAGAATATAAGGGAATATCACTGAAAATAGAGACTAATCTTACCCTGCCAACTCCTGAGGGCCAGGACAGATGCACATTATCAAAGTTGAAAACCTGCAAATAAATCTTCATGAACAAAATGTTTTATACTTTGATACAAAACCATAATGACAAAACCTAGAATCATGCCAGTATCGTTAATTCCGTGGCCAGGGCATTTTGATAATGCAGTGTATATTTGCATATCATGAAATCCCTCCATAGGAGGAGAGGATTACATTTAGCAAAAGCAAAATTCTTTGTGCATGGATTTCTAAAATTAGCCACAATTTCTTTAATGATGTGTACACATGCAGTCTGTATGGGCATATGCCTACTTTCTCTCAACCATGCCCCCTTGTGGCCAGATTTGCATACAACCACTTAAAGCAGTGTTCTCCAATCCTGGTCCTAGAGGGCCGCTGTTCTGCATGTTTTAGATGTCTCCCTGATCCAACACAGCTGATGCAAATAACTAGGTCCTGATAACGAGCTATCCATTTGAATCATGAGGAACCCTGACTTTAAAACTCAATGTCCTTTACAGAAAGTAAAAAAAAAAAACAAGCTTTACCATACTGCATTTAGGCACTGTCTTGTCATTATCCAATTCAATTAAAATGTTCTAATATTGTATGCATTCCTTTACCATTTTTAGTAGTAATTTTAGCATTAACAGCTATATATTTAAAGGATATATCAAACATAGGCACAACAGACACTTCTTCTAGATCTTCTTAATGTTTAGACATCAAACCTCTTCCTTAATAAGGATTACATAAATAGGTAGACATATTGTTCTAGAAAAACAACTGGCCTGTGCTTGTAGGTGCACGTGCGGATGTGCGTGTTTCTTTGTGTTTCTTTTGGACAGAAGTTGTTGGGCCTACGCAAAAGCTTTCATCCATCAACAGTGCATTAACTGTTCGTGCTGTATGTCATACAGCTGTTCCACAGAGCTGTCCCAGTTCTGTGGGTGATAGCCAAGGGCAATCGTCTGCCTGTCTGCCCCTTCCTCACAGCAGCTGTGTCCTATTCACAGTGGAACCTCTCAGTAACATATAAATAATGTGTTGCCGACTGCTCACGATATCGCCATGTGGATTTAGATCAAAGAAAATATTAGGCATCTTGACATGAAGCACTCCTGCAAATGTGATTGATGTACATGTTGTGTGTGAGTGTTCTAATTCAAATAATGGTTGTGGTTAGTGGGTTGTATGCACAGCACAGCATGCTTATATGTAGGTCTCCCTGGGGTCTGTGGACACAAAGATTGGGGGGCGCACCACTGCTTCATTACAGGAATTTGATTTAGGCTGAGCCATGTGGGAAAAACACACTATTCTTAAATCAAATAATTCTAGATGTGACACACTTAAAATCTAAGTTTGAAAAATAAGAGCTGCTATTTCTGTCATTCTCCATGTCAGTACAGATGAGAGAATTCCAACTATATATAGCACTTATGGTAATACAGCCTGGATGAAAGAGACTTAACTTGCATTTACAGTTTGCTCTTGACACAACAAATGAATGGTAGCAAAATAAAAGTGCAAACTAACTGTCAAACTGACTGTAAAAGCCACAATCACTTCTAGGCTACTTGACCCCGACCGCCCTTCCTATTATTATCACATAATAACAGTAGTCAGGTGGTCCCATTACATTTTTAGGGTCCGAGCACACACTGTGTGAGCACCCTATTGTAGCCCTAGTTTGTTTTTATTTTCTTTGAATGGAAATACCATCTAATATTAATATTCTTTAACTCCAAATTCATGGATAAAATCCCAAGATTCACTCTTCAACATGTGTGGATATGGCATCTCAACTTGAAATTATTCAGATCAATGCATGTATGAATCAGGCATTCTGCAAAAAAACTGCCATCTATGAACAGTTTGAAGTACTCAGAGGGACCCAAGACTGGGTGGTATTGAGTTTTCTCCTTGAGGACAGGTTAGACAATACATAAGAAAACCAAGCAATCTTTATAAATTTGATGGGATTCCTCAATCACTGACAAAAAAATTGTTCGATGGGATTCCCGACATTCTCTAATATGACACAACTTGTGCTCTGCTAGTCAGACCCACATTTGTGTGACATCACTGGAAAGCCCTTGGTGTCCTTTTTACAGTATATTAGGAATCAAATAGACAGAATTAATGATGTTTGAAATAGAGGCCTTAGAGTCATGTCAACAAATATGAATTGCTGGGTCTCAGGAGGGTATGTGATAAGGCACATTTCACTGAGCTGTCAGGAAAACATAATTTTAACCTGGTCTAGTTAAATCTCAAGTCATGTGCCGTGCTTATGAGAGCTCCCCAGCAAGAGAGGCATTTGAGACTAGGATTGACGACATTTACAGGTTACCATGGTTAAAGGTAAAGGTGATTTTAATGTCACATATACATACATGTAGCAAAATGTGTTCTCTGCATTTAACCCATCCCTCAAGGGAGCAGTGCTCCCTTGAGGGATGGCGCTGCACAGTGCCACTGTGCAGCGCCCGGGAACCAACCAGGTAGAGGCCAGTGTCGCTGGTCAATGGCACTGGAGAGAGTTAACGTAACATGTTTTTTGGATAGTGGGAGAAACCAGAGCACCGGGAGGAAACCCACGCAGTTACTGTAAATGTAGCTCTATATGTATGTATATGTGGCATTTCAAATATGTAAGATATATTCACGATAATGTGTATTTTTTTTAAATATATTTCTTCACATTACTTTGACTACACTGTGTACACTACTACTATAGCCCTGCTTGTTGACTGCAGCTGCAATAATTAGCCTACATTGTTAGGCATCAAATCAACAACAAAATATGTTGTTGATTTTGCAGGGATCTAGTAAGACAAATTACAATACTATAATGTAAAATAAAAGTGAATATTCTATCATACAATCTTTAGTGCAGTCCCTTACCTTCTATAATAATACAGAAAACTACCTCATGAATAGTTGATGAAATGATCAATAGGGGGTTCTAGAAAACCATGCATTGCCATGCACAAGCTATCGTTACTGTAGTGGAAAAGATAATTTGATGGGCTTGAGCATATGAATAAGACATTATGTATTTTCACACTGGGCTGTGGTTTTATGAGTGTAAGCATATAGGATGAAAGCAATGTGATGAATCAAAGCAAATGTAATAGGATGATTTAAAGTGTCTGCATGTAGAAGGGGATAGACATCTGATTGAAGACAAAAACACCTGACTGAATGCACTGTTGTTATTAGAGATGAACTGTTATACTTGCACTAATGTATCCCTTTGCTCAAGATGACCATCTATACTGTAGCAAAGAGGTGAGGTTCCTTTGTACTGGATGGAAACCAAATTAGCACTGATTTGTCACTAAAAACCTATTATAGATTTACTTTTTTGATTTATACTCAATAATCAGTAGACAACCAAATTCCAAAAGGGTCGAGGTGATACCATGTAGCCTATATTTTGTTGTTGTGTTCCTTGCCAATGCAAATACAAAATGTTGAGATAAGTGACTTCAAGTTGTTTATCCATTACTGAAACCACAGGAAAACAATGTAGCCCTATACTGTATGTACAGTTGAAAACAAAGAGGGAGAATAAATGTATAATAATCAGTTATATTTCACCAAAATGGCATGGTCACATTTAGAAACTGACACCTTTCACTGAAGACTTTGTCAGAGCTATTGCAGTCCAAATGTGTGTGCATAATATTAATATGCTTGTGCATACTGTAAATATAGCAGTGTGACCATATTGCACATTTGTAATCTGAAACATGCTGATTTCATGATTTAGTAACTGTTGGCCTCTCACCAGTGACAATGAAAATTATTTAAGATATATGTTGACAACAACGATTATCAGCCCTATTGCATGTGGAGCATGTGATTTTGGGAACATTCCCTAAGGGCGACATCTGCTGACCAATGTTAACTTTCTGCCCGGTATATCTTCTACATGAGGTAAGACTTGTAGCCTGGAAATGTGGGACACACCCGTTTAACATTGCGCTACAGTACATTGAAATTCTCTCACATTAGCAAGCGAAAAACAGCATGAATTCTAGTTAGGCTTAAACAAAGGTTATGTAAACAAAAATTCTAAAGTATATCCTATGAAGCATACGAATATTAAATTAGTATTAAAGCACAGCATGAACTCAATATTGTGGCCATGTTTGCATGGCATTGGATCTGCGCCCACGCTATCTAATACCAGCTAAGTAGTCCGCTGTCCCTGGTGCTGAAATTGATCGGTGTGACCACAAAAGATGTGAAAACCAAGGCTCATATCCTATAAACAACATAGTTACACACGTGGGAGTAAGTACATAAGGCGTTGGCCCAATACTTAAACTAATAGTAGTCTATAAGGTGTAAACCAGAAGTTAGTCGGACTATACTGTATAAAAGTACAATTCCACACAACAGTGCGAGGCGCTTATCCATTGCAGTTCACGCGCTACTACTGAGACACAGAGAATTAAAAGAGAGAACTAGAGAGAGAGTGAGAGAGAGAGAGAGAGAGAGAGAGAGAAAGAGAGAGAGATTGCTCGATCATGTGGGCTATGGGAGTCTGCGAGAGTTTAGGATATTGCTGCATTGACGCCCTTACGCTAGGCGCCCATCTGTTACACACTCCTTTCAAAACATACTTTGACAAGTCCAACTAGACTACAAATCACCAGCGTGTTAGTTGCAATAGCCATAACCCATGGCCATGAGCTGTTTCCGGGTTCGACTTCCCTGTTAATCCACAAATAATTAACTTACCGCAGTCCTCACACAAGATCTTCCCAACATCTTTTTTTAGATTCTTTCCACTCGTATCTAGGGGCGCGAAAGACGCCCTGAAAACCAAGGGATCGTCAGTTGGGTCCATGAAAAAAATGTATTTGTGGTTCTTTATCACTTTGGTACACGGAGCCTCCGATCCAAATTCTCCCACAGTGACGAGTTGTTCGCGTACCAGACCTCCGCTGTTCAGCGGCCACACATCCACTACTTTGACATTCACACGATACTGCTCCGCGGAGACGTTGAGAGGCGCAGACTGCACCTTCCCCTCGATCACTACAGCGGACTTGAAAGCCTGGTCCTGCAGGGAATTCGAACTCGGGGAGTAGCAGGCGAAGGATACCCCGATGACCAGCATGGATAAATGTACTGAATCAAGCCTCATGCCGCCTGCTTTGGCTTGGTGGTCGCTGGTCGCGATGCGGCAGGGATCTTTTGGCTGTGGGGCGATGGCGATGGAGCTGTGTTGAATGAAGATTCAACAAATATGCTTCTGTAGCACGGCAGCGCGGCAGACCTTGCATATGTGTCCATGCCATCGGGATCCACTGCTTTTACAAATAATGTTGCAATGTGTGAACAGCAGCTTTAAACCGCGAGATGCAAGTTTTAAAATCCAGTCTTCGTTTTCTGTTGATAAGGCATCTTATAAAGCAGGAAATCGCGGATTCTCCCCTCCAGAAGATGCCCCTATGCTGCCATAGTAGACTGCAAGACGACGCAAATCTATATTTGCCCAGAAATTGCAGTGATAGGGCACTGCTCAGTTGTCTTGGTATTCTGTATCATGTGCATCATAGAAAATACGCAGTGAACCTTTAGTTGTATAGTCCAGTCGCAAAACATGTAATAAAACAAAATAAAGCTGGATTTTGCTCGGCGGATAATACACTGCCTTCCACTAGAGCTCTTTCTCCGCCTCCCCCACTTACCAGACAGAGAAATAATAGGTATGCCTTTTGCCAAAGGCTCCGTCACAAAACGCAACACTGGAGCTCAGAGATGTAGGTTACCGACTGACCAACGGTCGATCCTCTAACTCCCAAACCCACTGGGTCCTCGACAATCACTTCATGATGTTTGTCAACGATGATCTCATTCAAATGAAATACATTAAAACAGAATTCCACCTGTCCCTCCCCAAAATCGCGTTTACATTAGCCAAGACATTAGCTTACTCCAAAAAACGAATAATGACATAGATAGGTTCACGCTGTATAATGCAGCTGCATAATATCCAACAGCAGCCATACAGGAATCGTATGGCTGCGATGACTAACGCTGCGATAGCGCTTCATAGCGTTGGATTCTTCAAGAGGCTGTTTCTAAGTGTTGTGCCCATAAAGCCATGCCAAGCATTTAGGTCGCATTCTCTGACCTGCCTTTATAAAGAAATGTTGAGGCAACACATCAAACCCATACAAGCTACTGTAAAACAGGCGCATAAAGAAACATAAACTTGACATATGGTCTTGATGGTCAATTAACAGGTATTTAAAGAATTTCATCTGAAACGCGAATGTAGATGCTAGTATAGATCGTGTAGGCCTAGTATAAGTTAGCCTTTATAAAAAAAGTATTTTGCCTTTTAATTTCTATTTGCCAATTCAGATAGGCTACAAACGATGTGCTGAAAGCATTCACAAATGGCGACATCTGCTGACCAAAGAGTTCATGCGGCTTTTGTAGCAAAAAAAGTATATACTTTATTTTATCTGTGCTAGACGTGTAGACCATGCTATTATAAGTATACATATTAAATCGTGACAGTAACTAATTTAGACTATAGGGCATATAGACTTTATGGCATATATTTTCACGGTTTTCTAAACCGTGAAAATATAGGCCATATGCCTTAAATTTCAAACATTAACTTTACTGAAGGTGCGTCCTTGCTTTCCGAGGTTCTGAAATTGTGAAAGTTAAATGGTTCTTCGATTAGACTTTTAATAATCAGAGGTATGCATGAAACGTATTCAGCTTATCCTGTGTTGTTTTGGGGAAATCTGGCAGGAAAAGATGATAGCTCCTTTTGTTCAACAAACATGGTTTATCCCTTTGAGCGACAGTGCGCATGCATTCGGCAGCTAGATGACGTGAATTAGGGTGCTCTATAAAGTATGTTATTGTTGTTATCGTTTGGACCATTGTCAATTTTTATCATAGCCAATTTTTCAGCTATGCTGGTAATACCTTAAGTGGACTATGCCAAAATGTAATTTTGGGGACAAGATCATAACGCGAGACCAGCAGAAATGTAGGCTATGAGGATTTTTCTGTTTGCACTTTTAGCTACGCCCAATAATGCGTTTAAAATGTTATATCGTATCATGTGTCATTGCCTGACAGTAAAACTGCAGTTCTAGAGATAGACAGTGCGAGGCGCATTTTGACTTAACAGTAGAGCGTGTTGACATCAGAGGTGAGGCGTACAGCGTTGAACGTTTGCGTGTGTCCCTCTCAGTGCCACGACTCTCTCTGTCTCGTTCCATCTTGTGAAGCAAGCAGCAAGACAGTGTGTTGACAGCAGGCCTGCAACAACATTACGTTTATCTTGTGCATTGCCTGTCATCCGCAAGTGTACGCCAAGGATATAAAGCGCACAGTCTGCAATCTAAGCAGGGTAAGTGGTTATCGCTCTTGCTGGGCGAGAGCACGGCTACTTATTATCATCACATTATTGTTCCATTGCATTAAAAGTATGTGCAAGTATGCCAATTACATGCATTTACAGAGTTCACAGAAGCATTCCATTGTGCATATAGCATGGACACGTCTGCATTGAGTCAATACCGGGAGCTAAATTCCAACGATACTCTTCCTGTAGCCTGCTGCTGTGTTATAATATAAAACTTTAATTGCAGGCGCGGCATTTGACAACTCTCAAAACGTGTTTTACGGACATAGCATGGGGATGTTGACATGGAAATGTGACCGAGTCACCTTTGATTAAAATGTGGTGTGCCGTGTCATATATGGGACATTTGGCGAAGGGAGGTAAATCTCTGCAATGTCACTGTAGTGAACATGTTCTTGCAGCATTATCTTTACCTTTCACGAATGTGATCTTCTCAGTTTATTATAGTTGATACATCATTTAATTAACTAATGACATGCTTTCTCTAAATGGTTAAACTATTTTATAGTTTATAGGACCGGGTAGTCAGCTATCTAAGTCATACCATCTAACTCATGTAGCCTATCTCATAATAACCAATGGGTTCTGGATACCCATGAGGTAACAGTGATTTTGGTCTTGTTCAAATATTTTAACTATGTATTAATTAACTGTATCTATCTCTATTCATATATTTCAGTCAGATATTTAAAGTCAAATGCAATTTAATCTAAACGTTAATATCCTATATTAAGCCTAAAAGTGCTGAAACTAATAAATCATACTCTTTATCAACTCTATCAAAAAGGATTAGGCCTATATACTATAAAAGCATGTGCATTTTCAATCTATATTTAAAGACGAGAAACGCAGCAATGTTATATAGTTTATAGCCAATGTTACAGTTCTATATCATAGATTAGCATATGCTAAAAATCACAAAATGGGCAGTTGGTGATGAGAAGATATACAGCACACTAAAAATGCATAATATTAGTCAAACTAGGCCAGATGTTAGTAAACCCAGAAAACAATCCAAACGTTAGACCAACCATAACATCCAGCTAACATATTTGTGACCTCCATATAACTTTAAGTTATATACCATGGCTACGACAAGATTCAAGACAAAGGTACATTAACTGTCATAAAAAAAGGCCAGAAACACATTCCTTAAAATTCCGATTATAATTTAGGAAAGCAGGGGAGAGCAAGGGAAATCAGGGAAATAATGCCAAGTGCACACTAATGCCAAGTGCACACGATTTCAGGCCGATTTTGACCCGATTTGGCCTGACCGACACATTTTCAGCGCCGGGACAGAACATGACTCGTCTGGAACGACGACAGGCGTCGTTACTCCGTGTAGTGTGAAATATTCTAAGATAGGCTACGAGACTTCTGAGACGCCTCACGACGTCCCGACGAAAAGACTAGCATGTTAGAATATTTTTTTATTTTCTCGCCTAGTTTGACATTCCCTTAAGGCCAACAGGCCTGTCATCTCAACAGCCTTACCCAATATTTATAAAACAATTAATTTACGATACAAAATTAACAAATAGCTTAAAAAGTTTGAAAACATTCAAAATATATATTTAGAGAATAAACATTTGGCATGCTTTAGACCAATGGGCCTATACAGTCTATCGAATGTTAATAGGATATTAACATTAGGTCTATAGTTTATTGCCACTAAATTGCTAATTATGAATATAGAGTAGTTTGTTTTATATGGCAGGGCTATATATTTGCACAACTTTATAGCCAATGCAATTCGTGACGGTTTTAATGTGTTTCTTGTATTATTGTGTTGTTGCCTGCAAACTTGGAAAATAAGTCTATAGCAAAATAAAGGTAGGCTATCGAATAAAAACAATAACACAAACGTTATAGCTTCTAATAAAATTAACATTTATATGTTTTTTTCGGATTATATAGTTTTTTTTATGAAGAGTGAAATATAAATATATAGGCCTTAAATTTTATCTGCAGTAGATTAACATTTGAGTGAAGTATCGGCCTTTGGGCTACCTTTTTGCGGAAGCTTTGAGTTTCTTGCACTGTTTTGTGAATAGGCATTTATTAGTCTATACTTTGATAGACCGCTTATTAAATTTGATTCACAACGAATATTTGGGCGTGATGGCATATTGGCATTTGAGTCTTTGAAAATTCGATGGTCCAATTCCGCACATGGCTATAGGCTATGTCATTCCATTAGGTGGCAAATAAGACTATAAAACTATCAAAATAATCTAGGGCAACTATTTATTGATAATATTGCAATAAACCAAAATATAAATAAAAGAAGAGAAGATGTCTTCAACCGTCAAACAGGCATGTAGTCTATATGCCTATTCCAACTAAAAAAAACATTGAGCAATGTATTCATTTTCCCAAAAATTATATTTTAGTTGATTAATCTAAATTAGTCATAACAATGGACTTTAGCAAGTGTAAGAATTTTTTCAAATTATTTTAGCCATTAGGCTAAATGTTTAATCATCATATTTTAATGGATTAGACAATTAAACTTTAGGCAGAAATATTTTAATTAGTCTATAGCATTGTTTACTAAATTAAATAATATATTGAAATAAATAGCTAAAATACATTTATTTAAAAATATAATCTAGCATCCATATGTCATGGATGATTTAGGCATAGCCTATCCTACAACATATGAACAATAGCAAATGCCGTCAAATCATGTCCAAGAAATGCGATTGTAAAACACTTATAATAATAATACATAATAAATAATAAATATAAAAGAGCAAAGCCTATGTTATATTATACAAATATTCGCGTTTTAAACATAGGCAGATTATAAAAAAGATCAAAAGGAAACATGTTCCTTTAAAAGTAAAGTGTCAGCATATAAAATATCCTATATTTAATTAATGGAATAAAGTAGCCTATAGCCTATAACCTATGTTCACATCTGAAATTAAGATATTATCCTATAAAACGAGATTGCCAAAAATACAGAGGTTTTATAGGCCTAGGCTACCATCAGGTCCCTGATTACTCTTTATTACTAACTGTAAACAAATGAACCGTGTGATTTAGATTACAACCATAGGCCTATCTTATAAACTATAAAATAGCTGTAGCCTACTATGCTATAGACCAAACATCTGACGAGCTAGCCTATGAGTAGGCTATATGCTTTTGACTTTTTGCACTGCAGCCAAGCCAGAGTCTATCGGAATCAGGGCCTATGTGGAAGGTGTCAAATGTTTTTACACATGGCTATAGGTTATGTCTTTGGACACAGCATTGTTGCCTACCGAGCTTTAAGGGTTAGATAACAACTAGCGACATGGGCAACATACAAATGTTTAAAGTCCTTTTAAAGGTTATGGCATAACAAAGATTCTCGAACATGTTGACGAAAATAGCCTATAATAATGAAAAATAACAGCCACAATTGGCTACAGCAACGTGCAATTAATGCAAAGTGAACATTCAGCGGAAATATCTTTATTAATAAAAATAAATTAGTGACATGTAGCAAGCTGGTTGTGTAGAAGTGGTGGCATCTTAATGTACAAAGATTTGCTGATAATTTAGCATAGTATATCTTGCCTATTTCTTTGGAATATATCTGTAGCGCCTGCAACACTTATATTTCTCTGCGTAGATCTCGCGAGATCACCGGGGTGGCTGTTTTGCTGTTGGTTGCAGCAGACAGAGGGAGAAGGCAGGCATCATGGCGGATAGAGACAGTGGAAGTGAGCAGGGAGGAGCAGCCACGGGCCCAGGCATCGGTTCCATGCACCTGGCAGCAGGAGGAGTGGGCTCGGCTTCCGGGCTCCAACACGAGACTCAAGAGCTAGCGTCGAAGCGGGTTGACATCCAAAACAAACGCTTCTATTTGGACGTAAAGCAGAATGCTAAAGGCCGCTTCCTAAAGATAGCAGAAGTCGGGGCCGGGGGAAACAAGAGCCGCCTCACTCTCTCCATGTCCGTGGCGGTCGAGTTCCGTGACTACTTGGGAGACTTCATCGAACATTATGCCCAGTTGGGTCCAAGCAACCCAGACATGGTGCAAGATGAACCTAGACGGGCACTTAAAAGCGAATTCTTGGTCAGGGAGAATCGGAAATACTACATGGATCTGAAAGAGAACCAGAGGGGACGTTTTCTTAGGATTCGACAGACCGTTAATCGTGGGCCCGGTTTGGGATCCACGCAAGGCCAGACGATTGCTCTGCCTGCACAGGGACTTATCGAGTTTCGCGACGCTTTGGCGAAACTTATTGACGATTACGGCGTGGAGGACGAACCCGCCGAGTTACCGGAGGGCTCATCCTTGACTGTAGACAACAAACGCTTTTTCTTCGACGTCGGATCCAATAAATACGGAGTGTTCATGAGGGTAAGCGAGGTGAAGCCAACGTATCGCAATTCGATAACAGTACCCTACAAAGTGTGGTCCAAATTTGGGAATACTTTCTGTAAATATTCCGAGGAGATGAAGAAGATCCAAGAGAAACAGCGAGAGAAAAGGGCATGCGAGCTCCAGCAACAAGAAGAGATGCAGGCTGATGATGGAGACGAAGATTGATACATAGAGCAAAAGAAAAATAAAACAAAATAAAAAACATGCAAAAATAATCAAAATAACAAAAAGAGAAATATTATTAAAAACTCTACTGTATAAAGAAAGAGATCTAAAGATTTAACTGTAACGGTTTAACTCCAAGGGAGCATCACCCACATATAAGAAACCTCCACAAACTGACAGTTTTGACATGTCACCCATCGCTGGATGTTACCCCACTTATCCACCATTAATACAGTAACAGGCTGCTAAACAAAGTAATAACATTATATTTGAACATTGTTTCCTACTTGACGACAAACGATATTGAACTGAGTGTCTATTTCCCTTATTAACAGAACTTTTGTACAAGTCAAAGCTATTCTAAAAAAGTGTTTGCAGTGTTCAAATGGAATTATTGCAGAGTTGTGAGGAAAAAGTCCTTGTCATGTCAGCTAACGACTTCAGCACAAATCAGATGTTTTAGTTTTTAAACCAAATTGAGAAAAAAAAACTTTGTAATAGGTTGTCACAATGTAGGCTACTCCCCATTCTAATTACCTTTACCTGTGAGTAGAGATGTGTTTACACATAAAATCATAAGAGGGCTAGGCCTGCTTTGGAAACTGGTGTATATGTAATGCAGTATAAAAAGGAAATGGGCACTTTCATTAAATGAAATAAGTGCTCTAACTGTTGTGCAATATGCATTGCATAAAATTCTACTATAGATCTAAAATGTAGAACTGGTTCAATGGATATTGTCTTAATGACATTTGCCAGAGGCATTCAAAGAAATATTAATAGTGTAATTTTTGTTTCTATTGAAATTGTTGCCATGCAGATGGGTATACTATAGACTACCTTTGTGTCTCGTTGTTATGCAATGTGTTTGTTTAAAAGGTACTCAATGTGTATTTGATAGAGGAAGTGCAGAGGCAACATGTAGCAAATGGCGTGAATAACATATTTTTAACAGAGCACTTAAAGATAAACAAGCAACATGTGTGTTGTTGGATTGGCTTAGTGGTCTGGAAATACAGACGCAATAAGCGTATATTATTTGTAAGTTCCTTTGGAACAGAAAGAAAATTAAATTTTGTGGACCTATAAAGTCAGAACTAAACGGTGCCAATGAAGGCTGTTGCTGCATGTTTCCCTGCACAAAGCTAGATGGCTGTCGGCCTCCTAAAATATTGGCTCAAGGACCATTCCATGCTGATTTTATCAGCCTGTTCCCCACCTATCCCACAAATCTCAAGTTTGAGTATAAGCAATGTCCATCCAAAGGCATGGTGTATATGTTGTCGAATTGGTTTATTTATAAGTGACTGTAAAATGATCAATAATTCTTGACATCTGTAAGTATGCTCATATAACACTGAGCATAGACATTCGGTCATTTCAACTGTTTAATAAGACTGACTAAAGAGAGACCTGTGTTGGTGAAATTCCTCTTTAAACATTACTACATGGTCGGTCCCTATACAGAGACCTAAAGAATTCTAGATTAATGGAGTCATTTTGAACCCTTTCTTAACCTGAAGCCTGACTTCAGACTTGTAGGGCAAATTATCAACCTGGGTTCAGGACTTTTGATCTAATTGGAGATACTTGGGCTGCCATGTGGGAAAAAAACTGGTTACAGTTCAGTCCAGTCGCATCTCATAGATGTGTGATAGCAGTTTTATAAACTTTGCCAGCTAACTCCATAGGAACTGGCAACAATCAGATAATGTCAGATTTACCTCATCATTCGCTTAAATGGCTGCTCCTGTGTTTAGACTGGAAACCAGCAGACAAGACTGTCCTTGACCACCTATTTTTGGAGCCTCTGGTATATTCTTCATTGTATACCTGATTTGGGAGCATCCTCTTCAGCATATAGAACAACCTGGTGCCTTACACACTCCGCATGCTTACACGCTGGCCTGGTGCTTTGGATCGCGTTTGGGTTCTTATTATGTTTTAATGTTTATTTGTTCCTTTTTGTCTCAGCCCCCTTATGTGCTAGAGCACATCTCGTGGTGCTAAAAGGGTTCATTACGAGCTCTTTAGGAAAATAGTAGAACTGTAAGGTTCGACTACCTTCCTTCTTTCCTAACCTCATTGCCATCCCCATCCCCCAAGCCATCCAGGTATCGGCCTACATGTAAACATGGAAGGGGGTGGTCACCTAGATGCGAGATGATGCGGAAGAGCTGGCTCTTTACAAGCCAAGTGTGTTTGAAGGGGCAGCTTGTGCTGTGTACTCACTTGATTCTAATTCTTGTTGGAGCCCCTTTTATGCTTGTTCTATGGCTTGGGTAGTATTGGGTCTGTATGGGTTTATAAGTCACTCAATTAATGGGGGTTAGTAAGCATGTGTTGTTTTGTTTATCATTAAAGTTTTGTTTTACCTTTTCAGCGTTATTCCACATTATTTGTAGTTTTGGAATGTTTTCGCCCAACAAAAGAAAATATATATTTTTTTCTGTGCAACATTTCATCACTGTGCAATATCGTATGTGCCAATGTTGGCAATATATGTATATCAATTAAATATATGATTGCTATTTGAAAGCATGTTGTTGAATTCCATGTTTTTTTTTTCTCTGAAGGAGTTGTATGCCTTGATTTGCACTCAAATTTCCACCTGGGAGGAACATAGGTAGAAGGAAAACAAGATCTTGGGCAAAGCAGTTCCCAAAAGTATTTTAACTTGTAATATGGCCAAGTTGGCCACTCTCAAAGGAGAAAATGATACCTAGATTGTGTTTATAGAGTGACATTTGATGAACCAAGAGTTTTGGTGAAATCTCCCGTAAGCAGATCGGGAATCCCAATTTTTGCTTTAATCTAAAGGTGCTTTGGTCCAATCTTTATGAAGTTGTATGGTGAACTGTCTCCAGTCATTGTTTTGTCTAGCACTTTGCTTTCCCAGGGTAATGAAATACCTGACCGATACCTTCAACTGATTTGAACAAAGAATGTCATTCTCTCTTATTCTGTCTCCTTTTTAAAAGAGGATATTTGATTTACTCATTTGGTTATAATGCATTAAATATAATTTATGTACATTTTACAAATTTTAAAAAATAAATTTAATTTACCCATATCTGGGAAAAGATACATTAAAAATGTGTTGTTCATGTTATATTCTTTCTGAAGTGTAACATTTTCGAATGTGTGATTCACGGAATAATGCATAATGTGACCAACCAACATTTATATTTCCAATAATATTGATAACTTGTTATTAGACAGCAATTCCTTATTAAATAACAGATAATTGTATCACAAATATCAATTTAGCAGTCTTAGAAAAGTTTTTAATTGCACATTGAGAGATTGTCCATGAAAACCCATCACAACCTGTTTTTTTCATTAACCTTGCTTATAATCAGTTGTTTATAGTTTACAAATATAATCAACTTAAAACATATTTTTTGTGCCATTCTCATTCATATATTTTCACAAAATCTTCTGCAGAAGGAATTAGATTTTCAGAATGATCATCCTGATAGTTTGGCTTTAAAGGTATAACGCCTGTTAATCCTGGATAAATAACTTGTGACACAATATATCTAAGGTCAGAAAGAAACATTGGCTTTCCTTGGACTGAGAATTGAAGCAATTGCAGGGACTGGACTCCTTCCAGTTCCAAAGGGTATGACTTTCTGCAAAAAGTGACTGCAGGCAAAATTACAATCTCAGGTGACCATAATTCCCCACTACCCCTCACAACTGAGGCATTACTATATTATGAAAAGTCTTGGATGTAAGGTAATTTTTATAGCATAACAATATAGGCTTTTATAGCCTATATTGATATATTATAAAAATGACGTTATAAATCATTTAATTATTGTGTATTATTTCACGTCATTGCATTGTACTTATATTACATAAATATAGGCAGAGGTAGAATGATACACCAAAAGCAATGGAATGCAAACCCATATGAATCATTGTAAGCAGACCAATTTGAAAATCTCAGATCTAACATTCTGTAGATTTTGTGACCAACCTATGCAAGGATAATATTTTCGGGCTACAAAATGATTGCCACGCCCTCAATGTTATAGCTCCTGATTGGCTGAAAAACCTATATGCGACTGGGTGACCTATTTAGGCAACGTGATAACCAGTATACTAAACAGTATGATATTAAATCACAGTATATAGGCTACTATACAATATATGTTTAACTATTTTTAGGATGAAGGCGTGTATAAGCATGAAAGAGGACATTTGTGAGAAAACGCTAGTAGGAAGATCTGGTTTAGGCCACTAGATGGTGGTGTTTACCTGTAGTTATCCGGGGTTTTACTTAGACCAGCGGAAAATATAGAGCTGCAGTCTATAAAAATAAAATAAAGAAATGTATAATACAAAATAGGGATTAAAATTGTATACATTTCAAAATGAGTGCTGAAAATTTAAGGTAATCATGTGTTGTTATTGAGAGGGCCACTTGGGAAATGCGTTATTATAAAAAGGCAAACGACACACCATATTTTGCGCTATATAATTCAAATGACTGAATTATTAATTTTCACCTTTCATAGTTTATATTGATATGAAAATGCTTTTAGATGTTTGTAAATATATACTATATAATATATGCGTTTTCTCGCTATCTTTCTGACTAACATAATATTTCATTGAAAAACATACATTTACATTTTATTCAGGGCGGGGGAGGGAGGGAGGGAGGGGGAGAGAGAGAGAGAGAGAGAGCGAGAGAGAGAGAGAGAGAGAGAGAGAGAGCTGAAGGAATGCTGTGATGTCATCAGCAGAGCCACTACACACACAAAGACAAGAAGGAACCACAAAGCCCTCTTCAGTTAGCATATGGAACGACTATCCACATCCCACTGTGAGTACCATCTACTTTCACAAATTCTGCCATTTCCCACATTGTATCATATGATTCCTTCAGTGCCTATCTTTCTTTTGCTATTTTTAGCGTTTTTTTGTCCCCTTTCCCCCGACCTCCAACACAATGTGTGTTTAACACCAGTGTAATAGCTCTCAATCTCAGCTGAGCTTCTTTTTCTTCTTTCCCTCCAAGTGTTGTTTGCATGGTAGCCATTGTTATTCTGCCCCCTGTGATTGGAGGAGTCCCCCCTATTCTGCCCATGCTGGCCTGGGCTGGACAGCCCCCTGTTGATTGGTCACAGCCGGTGAATGGCTGTGTCAAAATGGAGCCGCTGTCTTGTGGAAATTTGAGAAGGGGGGAACGGGGGTTGGAAGAGGGATGTGTGGAGGAGGCAGGGTGGTGAGACTCTGATGACAGAAACAGCCCCATTCCTCCGAAATCTCCTCCCATTCCGGACCAAAGCCTCTCTCTCTGTAAACTGACAGTGTAGAGACAGAAGGACTGA
Source organism: Typhlichthys subterraneus (assembly GCA_027564835.1). Lineage (NCBI taxonomy): Eukaryota > Metazoa > Chordata > Actinopteri > Percopsiformes > Amblyopsidae > Typhlichthys > Typhlichthys subterraneus. The sequence goes on from JAODUH010000006.1 coordinate 1,297,489, forward strand.
GCTCTTCCGTGTTTCTTGAAGGGTGGAACACCATAAGTGGCGGGTAAAAAAAAAAGGATTTCTAAAAAATTTGAGAGAGTGAGAGAGAGGTTGGAGAGAGCGCATGTTTTTGGCTTTTGAGAAAGGTCTGTTGGAGTGAAAAAAGATGCCTAACTTGTTACCGTTTCTGTGAAAGAGGAGTATGACTGTAAGACTCTTAATTTTCTTTGCCATTTCTTTTGTTTCCTCAGCGTGTCCCAACGATGGCCTGCTAAGCCAAAGGAAACTGATGTCTAGCAGGGAAGGGGTACAGAGGGTGTACCAGGATAGCAGACAGGAAACACAGCTTTGAGTGTGTGTGTGTGTGTGTGTGTGTGGTTGTACTGTGAGTACAGGCATGTGTGTGTACATTATATGTGTACGCCATTGAGTATGATAGCACCCTGATTCATCAGGAACAAAGCAAGCAACGTGTGTTGGTTTATGGACAAAGACGTTGTGAGGATTCCATTCCCTGATGACGTCGGGCATCGACACGACCATCATCATCATCCTCAAGAAGCTGCCGAGCCAGGGACAACACGTCCTCCACCATTAGCCGGCGCCTACAGTCCGCCAGCCAGCCCCCCGACAACATGCTCCAGCAGATCCTACAGGAGATGTACATCGACCCAGATGTGCTCAACGCTCTCAACGAAGACCAGAAGAAGACCCTGTTCCTGAAGATGAGGCAGGAGCAGGTGCGACGCTGGAGAGACCGTGAGGAGCGAGAAGAAGGAAGTGAACCTCTTAGAGCAAAGCCAAAGACAGGTAAAGCACGGCGCCCTCACCCTTTTACTCCGTCTGGGTGGGACGTTGTACACTCAGAGCAACTTTTCTGACTGAAACCGTCTTTGACAGAAAGGAGCCATTTGGCAATTCTACTGCTTTTCATCTGGGTCCCCTTAGCAAGAGGTCTGCATAATGCAATGTGCTGTGGATTAGTTGAAAGAGTGTAAGCACATGCAGGGAAGCTGAGCTGCAAAGCGCGTGCGGTTTATCTGTCAGACATCCTGTGCTGTGCTCTGCTGTGGCTTCCTGTGGCTGCCGTGTTGTCTGTAACCTCAGCAGCTGCTCTTCCAGCATAGGCATGGTGAAATGGGAGCCATGCTAACTAGTGTCCACTGTTTACATGAAGGCAATTTGGCAAGCAGAGAGGATAACACAACATGAGTATGGTGGTTAATACATTTATTTATATATATATATTTATCACAGAAGATCACTCAGTGCTTCAACAGAGAGTGGACTGATGTTCTTAATTCTTTAAGTAGCATTCAGAATGTGCTTGCATTCAATGTGACACATGATTAGCGTTTGAGCGCTTGTTTATATTATGTTGTTCCCCAGAATGAACACTCATGAGCTGAGAAGTGAAATAGGCAGTGAATAGGCCAAACATGTCTGCTAGGAGTGTTTGGAAGAGAGCAGATATCAGATGAAAATACAGTTATGGCACATAAGATACTGTACAAATAAGAGAAAACGAAATGAGACGTACACACTAGTGTTACACATTGTTACACAGAAAACATGCAGCACGTACGCACACAAACAAAGTCTCAAGGTGGGAAATTCAGACCTGAAACTGGTTTTGACGCATACTAGAGAAGCTTGTCTGGTTGCATTTTCTTTGTAGCGGTAGCCAGTCCCTGTTTTGAAAACAAATGACTTTGGCTAAGAAAGCCATTTTTCTGTTCTATTGATAGAATTTGAATACACAGAAAAGAATGTCAGCATTTGAGTTTCACAGAGCTACATAGATATATAATGAAGATGGTGAAAATCAGCCTTTCACTAAAGGTCAATCTTTAGGCAGTTGGTGAATTGACTCTGCTTGACGTAGCCATGCGAGCCAAAGGAAGTCTGTTTGCCAATAACAAAGCATTTATTATCAACCTTCATTCAGTGAGAAACAAGTGTTCTCTTTATCTGTTACCATGGCAGCTGTCCTTATAAATTAACCCCCCAAATCACTCGTCCACACTGTAGGATTAAGAGTTCAAGTTTAAATCATGAGGCCTGTTGTCTACACTGTCTGGGATGGGGGATATTTACAAAGTTTTACAATTGACAAGCTGCAAAACAGGAAGCGTTCAAGAAAGCTATGTGTTTGGAAAAACAGCGAGAGTTGACCAGGCTACATTATGCAGAGGGAAAACAGTTTACTGCCATTACCAACAACATAAATTACAATTAGCCTTTAGCCTTCTGTATGTACTATAATGTGGTAAAGTTGTCCGTAGGCTAAGCAAAGCCTTTAAACCCCTAAAACTAATAGCATTTCTATGTGATAGATAACCAGAGTGAAAAGCTATTTAAATCGAATATATATGCTGTTGCCTATAACCTACAGAGTCTTGGCCGTCCACATTTAAATTGGTGTTCATTGTGATACAAGTTGACATAGTTATTAGCACACAGTTCATGGGTTCCTATTTGACAATGTTCAGAACGGATGTTCTTAACATTGTTGTTTGTAGTACAAACTATTTAATCCTGCACTCTGTGATGTTACTGCCTTGTGGTTACTGGCAATTTTCATATCACATGACTGCTTAGCATTGTATTTACTAACTGGTCTGAGTTCATAGTGATCTCAGAATGCCATACTGGAATGCAACGTACAGGGCAGGCTGGCAAAACCAGTTATCCCAGGAAATTCTCATCCTCTGAGTCTGGGGCAGTTGATATATATTCCTATTAAATAGCCCTCTGTGTTAAACCAAAAATAATGTTTTGGAAAGTTTGTGTGGGTGTGTGTGTGAGTGTGTGAGGTATCAGGGTTGTCAGAGAAGGGGATTTGTCACCTGTTGGCCTTACTATCATCATGCCTATACGACCCGCATCTCATTTATGTCACAAAATGTTGCTTGATATTCAAACGGCTGTTGCACATAACCTGTTATGACTCACTGCAGCAGCACTTTAGGCTTATAGGGCCTATTGCTGGCGGCAGCCTTAACAACCTTATCCACAAGCACAGCGTTAGCATGTAACCAAAATAATACTATACAGGTTGTTTAGAATGCCAAGAGAGATTTTAACAAGCACAACAACCTGTTTGCTAATCTAAATGTAGACATAATGTACAGTCAACCAACAAGGAATTGGAAAAGCTATCCAGTTGAAAAATATCTAAGTATAAAGTATATACAGCTATAGTGTAGCATAATAATGATTATGCTATGCATTACTGTAGTTCATCCGTCATAGTGTTTTCACCTGATGTGTACCTCTGTGTAACCTAAAGCCAACAGCAAGAATGTGAGCTGGCTGCTTGGGCGGGATGGAGAAGTGGCGGTCATCGTGATCGGAGAGGTGGATGAGTTCAAGACCTCCAAAATCATCTGCTCAGGGGAAAAGAAGGTGCCTAGCCTGCACAACAATGCATGGTAGGAATTCAATTAGTCTTGTGTTCCAGAGCAACTAACCGTGTCTGTATTGAAATAATTCAAATAAAGATACTTATGTCTATGTTTGCTATGCCTAAACTAAGATATTGCTTGGTTTGGTTCTGCAGTCATCAGGAAACAATCTTGAAGAGTAACCTGGCGCACAAAACAGCCACAGAACCAGCAGGGAGAGAGAATCTACATCGTAACATACAACCGAGAATACCTCTTTCTTTAAAGGTGTGCGTGCTATTGTGGATTGGATTGTGTGTATTATAATGTATTAGTCACACATTATAAGTCATGCATTGTATCCTGCTGGTCTTACATGCAATATAAGCCTATATAATTCAACTTACTCTCTGTGATAAAAGCTCCATCTGATACTTGGGAATCGCCCACATAGTGTTGTGTAGTTGCGGGATAGTCCTGGGTTTGATCCCAACATGGGCCTACTTGTAAACTTCCTAGAGTGAAATATTGAAGCCCCTATCTGCTGGAATTAACCCATCTGGTCATAAATGCTAATATTTGCTACAAGTGGTTTGGGGTAAAGGCCTCTGCTGAATGACTAAACAATACATCTCACTGCCATTTCATTTTAAAGTGTTTTGCCAGTTAATTGTAGGACTTCTCCTGTATCATGATCTCATCCTGATAATAATGTTTGACTGAAGACTAAAAGTGAGTTGTTTATTTTGGCATATGGGCCCTGCGTTGCCATAGTAAGTACACTGCAGTTATTTGGGCTACAGTGAACTTAACTTGGGCTTTCTCATCTGGCCCAATTCATCTATTTTAGTCTTCAGATGTACAAACATTAGTTTTTCAATTTATTATACTACTTTAATTACATCCTTAAAGATAGTCAGATCGGACTTAAACGTAGAGAACAAGAAATTGCTTCTGTTATTAAATTAGCCTACGTAATAGCAATGTTTAAGAGTAAGATAATGTGGTTTCAACTTCACATCGCCTAATATGGTTTTCTTAAACAGGAGAACTCTACGGACACGAGCACTTTACCCCCTCTACAGGTAGGTTGGTGTAACTGATGCCCTGGTGACAAAACCTCTGCTGAATGTACTCTTCAGTGAATAACGTGTAATGTCTTTGTTAAACCCATAGGTGTCAGTGGGTGCGCATTCACCACAGCCATCAGAACAAATGGTAGGTGAAAAGTGAACATGAGAAGATTTATACAACTGTTATACTACCTGTAGAACCATTCGTGACTTTAAACAATTTCTTATATTTCTATAGGACATAAATATAAATACATTACGTTATCATTGTTCTCCTATATTTTGTGTTTACTAATTATGGAGAGAAGGTGCACCATTCTGCCATATGTAACAAAAGTGTCATCCGCTATGAATATATAGCCTACATGTTAAATGTAGTCCGGTGGTGTATGGATTTGGGGGCATAGTAGCACGCCACTCCTCAGCTGTCTAAAGGGCGGCTTCGCTACGTAAGCGCCTTCAGAGTATCCCCACCCTCTCCAAGCGAACGGAAACGATGGTCTGGCCAGCTGTCCTCGCATTCCCCAGACCCCCTTCCTCCCAGATTTCTGGCTCCGTGTTGCAGCACGAGTGGCCTGCCCAACCCTGCATAGCTTTCTCCTGGGAACAGCTGAAGTGAGCTGTCCCCACCCCCACCCCCACCCCCCCCACCCCCCCCCCACCCCCCCACCCCCCACACACACACACACACGCACACCCCGTCCTCTAACACTGTCAGGGGATTAGGCTTGGGTGAGAGTGCCTCTCCTTAAGTTGGGTGTTCTTTTCCATCGACCACTCCCTTGTGTGCGTGCGTGTGCGTATGCGTGTGCGTGTGCGTGTGCGTGCGCGTGTGCGTGCGTGCGTGTGTGTGTGTGCGTGCGTGCGCCTGTATGCAGGTGACACTTTCTGAGAGAAACAGCTGAATCACCGATGCTAGGCAGGCTTTCTGGACGGCCCTAGAACAGATGGTTGATGAACTTGATAAGGGAATTAAAGCGCCAGAGATGGAGAATGCGTCAGACGCAGATGGATGGGATTGTGGGATTTTCTCCTGAGGTTTGGGCGTGCAAGCTCCCGGCCATTCTCACAGCGCTCCTCCTCTATTGCAACAGAGGGAAACTACCTTCTCTCTCTCTCTCTCTCAGGCCCCTACATGCACCATGCTCATGGTGGCTTGTGGTCGGTGTGCTTAAGATTGATTGTGGACCATGTGTTGTCTGTAACATGTGATTTCAATGGTTCGTCCTCTGCAGTAGAATCTGATTTGGTTCTGCACATGTAGCTCTACCTGTTGACGCTGCCACTGCAGGATGTATCACATTGATTCAACAACACAGGGGAATAGGGAGGGAGAGAGATACTGGTAGACTGAGAAAGACTAACGATAAAGAGTGAAAGATTAGTAATTAAAAAGAGAATGAAGTAACCCACAGCTAGATTCATTCCTCAAGCCTAATGTCATTTGTTTGTTTTTGTTTAAAGAGAACACGTGTGACCTTTATGAATGATGAAAAATAACATGTTAATGATGCATTTGTTTAAAAAACAAGTGATTCAACTTTGACGAATGCTGCTGTAGATGACTGTTCACTATTCTATAGTGAAATAATGATTTCAAATGTTTTAATGACACCAAATGTGATTGTGTGTGAACTGTCAACGTTGATTTCTCTGTGTGTTTGCCTTTGTCACTCCTCTTTCTCCAGCCTGTACTGAAGACAGACGTCACTGCTGAGGAGAAATCATTTCCCAAGCCCTCCATCTGCGACAGAGCTCCCACGAGAGTCGGCCCCGTCAGTGTGAGAGCAGCTTCTATGCCACAGGCCTCGACTATCACGATACCCAGCGTTGCAGATCCAGTCCACAGTTGTGCTGACCCTATGTACTCTGGACTGACAAAGCCTAGCCTTCTTCTCCAACAGCAGCCCCAAAGATCCACCCCGCAGGAATCTCATGGTTGTAACGGTGAGCGTTCTGGTGCCATTAATATAAAGATATTCATATAAAGTAAACAAACCCACAAATAACATTAGCATGATGTGTAACTATATTGAGGTTTATTGTTACCCAAAGACGAGCAGTAAAGAGAACATTCAATATATAGATAAATGGCCATTTTACTTATATTATTTTATAAGCACAGGACTCATTAAAGCACCAAGTCTCTCACTTTTCATATAGACGTTGTTGTCAATTTCACATACAGTATAAGCACCACGTCTATAACTTTTCTCTATATTTATGGCTGATAAGATTAACCTGTTCATCCCTAAGTGGGTCGTGCACGTAACTTCCCCCCACTCCCCCAACTTGTGGAGTTATGGTTATTT
>JAODUH010000006.1:1304338-1331376 GCA_027564835.1 Typhlichthys subterraneus
CACCCCCCCCCCCCCCCCCCCCTCCCTCCTCAGCCTGGAGGAGCGAAGCATAGAGAGAGAGAGAGAGAGAGTGATGGGGGGGGCATGTGATAGAGAACGCATGCGGGCACAGCTTCTCCCCCAGGCAGGATGAACGGGGGGCCTGCTGTGTCTCTCCTGCATGATTAATCTGGCTGAGGGGCAGGAGCACTGCACAGCCCTGCCTGCTCCTCCTGAACACGCACGCACGCACGCACACACACACACACAGGCAGACGCACGCACGCACATGCACACACACACAGGTGCGTGCACACATACCGTGCAAGCCCAGACGCATGCACAAACACACACACGCTCTCATGCACACAAACGCACACGCGCGGGTGTGCACAGACAAACACACACAGTGTTGTGTACACACAACAACACTGTGTCACACGCAGTTTGCGTGCAGTGCATGCTGTGGCGTGTCCTTCTGCCAATGAGACGTCAGAGCTGGGCGCTATCAAGTTCAACCGTACACTTCCGCTTTGCCACGGGGGCCCTTCCCCGTAACACTGCATACTTTATCTACATGACGCTAATCCTTTTAGCGCTTGCTAACGCTAGCGTAGCACGCAGAAGAGAAGGTTTGACTCTGTGCCTTATTATCAAATGTGACCGTCAGACACCATGGGGGCAGCATGTGACCAGCACGAGGCCTCTATCGCCTAGGCAACATTTTCCATGTTTGTTCTTTTTTTTGTGTGCGTGCGATGCATGACAGGCAACAGGACTTAAAGTACCAGTAGCCTAATGGTCTTAGCAGGTTGCTGTTTGTACCATCCACTGTAATCACAACAAAATACACATTGTGTACATACTATGTGTACTGTATGTACATATTTGTGGCCGGGTGATCCCGTTAGGCAGTGTTGTAGCCCAGAATTGCTTCTCTAGTCCAGAAAGTTCTCTAGGTAGGCTGTGAGGACACGTCCGGCAGGCAGGGAGAGGGTTAACAGCCTGCAGTCCACATTAACTGGAAAGGAATGAAGTGTCAAGCGCACTTTCACCACAACGAGACGGTCAAACCCCCCCCACCCCTAAAACTACCACCGCCATCATCCTCCCACCCTGCCAACCAGTCACCCCGAAACCTCCTCCTCCTCCTCATCGCTCCGTAACCGCCACCCCCTCCACCTTCCACCCCCCTTACACACACACACACACACACACACACACACACCACCCGACAGCCTCCCACGTCCGTGACCAAATTATTTTCTAGCCTCCCGAGATTTGCCTCGCCAGACAAAAATCTGCAGCACCAGTCCCGATTCAGTGCACAAACACACACACACAGCCTTCCGCCGCCGCTCAGCGCCTCTCAACGCTTTCCTGCAACCAGTACCACAAAACTAGGCCCTGTTTTGGGTTGTGTGTGTGTTGTGTGTGTGTGTGTGTGGGGGCGGGGGGGGGCACCTCGAACTCATTCTTTGTAGCTTAGCATTCCTAGTGTATTTGACTTGCTGATCAAACACTGGCCACTAATTACCACAAGTTGTCCCTCACTGTGTCCACGGTAATGCTTTTATGCGTATACGATGTTTGGATAATTGGATTTGCAGGAGTGACATATTTCACAGAGCTATTTATTGGCTGCCTGCTGCTGCCTATCCGCAGGTATCGCAGGTGGACGTGACCTCTTATAAGGCGCTGTAACGCCTAGTGTTCGATGTCCAGACGGAGAGAGGCGGACGGAAGACGAATAGACAATCGACGCCCCGTGCGATTGAGCGAATAACGCAGAGGAGCGACCGCTGTAGCATGGAGTGACGGCGAGACGGAACGAGAGGCGAAGTGAGAGAAAGCTGGGAGAAAGAAAATAAGCCCCGCCAGTGAGCAGGCCACACAGCCCTGCCAAACTGCTACGGGAGGAAAAAAAAAAAAGGAAAAAAAAAAAGCCCCCTCTGTTTTATTTATAGTGCGCTGTATCCATGGCAACCGGAGAGGTCAGGCAAGCTGGGCCCGCACTACAACCCTACACTGGGGATTAGGATTTCACAGAGGTTCTCAGATGTGAGAAAGGTGGGCTCGCCAACGCAGCCCCGCGATGCCTGTTGGGAAAGTCTGGGCTGAGAGGAGAGAGGGGGAGGAGGGAACCAAGCAGCGGAGAGCCGAGGGAATACTCCGGGAATGGTGGTTGGTGGCAGTGTAGCTGGGGGGGAGAGAGAGAGAGAGAGAGAGAGAGAGAGAGAGAGAGAGAGATGGGGGGGGAGGGGGGGGGGGAGATTAACAGGCCCGGATAAACTTTCACGGGCACACGGAAGTGGCAGCAGGAGGAGAGGGCTTTAATTAGCTAGCCAGTTCTCCACCAAAGGCTCCCTGAAAATAATGTTAATTTGTTTACTTTTTGTTGCGTGTTAGCCTCCTATTTTCACAGCATATGAGGTCTTGGGAAACTTTGTCCCTTTAAGAGAAAGTGGTTTTTGGACTGCATTGTGAATCTAGCTGATGGCATAAGGTCTATATCTGATGTGACACCTAAGTAGAGCTTATTAGGACACAAGCAAACAAGGCAACACTAGCATTAGCACAGGAGCTCACTCTGGGAGCATGAGAGGGACAAATCGCTAGGCAAGAAATGTGGCTGATCAGCACAAGGGCCAGTAATGACTTTCCCTGTCTCTAGGGGGCACCCTCACCACCTGAGCCACAGCACCCAATGAGCCAGCATGATCCCTCGGGGCTCAGACCACTCCAACGATGATGGGTGCCAGGAATAGGTGCACGCTTGCTTCAGTGAACAGTGTCGGTTCATGAGGGGTATGGTCGTTTAAGGATGGTTCTAGCCTATACGTTGCTTCTGCACCGTTTAGACCCACTGCATGCTGCATGCACATTTCATTTTAAAGGTTAAAGATTTTAAATGAAAAACAAGCTGCATAGACAGTGCAATGTTGATCCTGCATTCAGACTGTGGTGATGCAAGATTTAGTGAAAACGTTTTCATAATGGGATTCACAAAAAAAATAAAAATTTAAAAAATTAAAATATTAACAACTGTGCAGCTCTTTGAGGCTGTAATGTGATTAAAGGGCTATATACGTAAACTTGAAAAGACTTGAGTTTACTCATGCTATGATGAAAACAGAATACTTCCCAAACAAACATCAAATGCCATTTAAACACTGCAATGTCATAAACATCTACAAAGCTAAAATAATAGCTTCACATAGTTTATTTGTATAGTTTCCTAAGCATTGGCACACATGCTTCAAACGTGTTTGATTACAGGGGAGTAATATGGACACAATTGTGACATGTTTGTCCTGGCCATTGTGTTATTAATGTTATTAAGAGTGCTTCTACTTCAGCCCTTGGTCTATAGAGCTTCAGCTAGCATAATGTTGCCTATGTCTGAATGCAAGGCATGAAGCTAATTTTTTAGTAAAATGTTATTTTTGCTAAACCCTTTGACTCGAAAGATCATTTAATATAATCCCTGCTGAGCCCCAGTATTCCAGAAGGGTTTCCAATGTAGATGGTTAAAATATATCTTCATGTTGTTTGTTTTAGTGACTTAAAGTGTCAAGGACACAAAATACAAACAAGACAAAAACGTTTATTACAGGTACAGCAATGACCATGCAGTTTTCAAAATAATATATCTACAGTGTATACTTGTTATGTTTACTATGTTGACAAAGTATATAATTACATTACTTGAGTAAAATAATCCTGCTCAAATATTACTCCAATGAAAGTTGTTCAGTCATTAAATGTATTTAAAGGTGATAAGCGATGTTGGAAAAGAATGTTAATATTTGAACTCAATCAAAACACCTCTTCTTACACTATTATGGGGTGCTACCTCAGAAACTCTTCCCCCTAAATTTAACATGCATTGCCAAGGCTGGGATGATGTTTTGTCAACACACTTTGTTTGTGTTCCCATTCATAGAGCCATGGCAAGAGATACTTGTTGAATTTGTCAAAACAATCACTTACTTCACTTACTTCACCTTTCACAACGTTACAGACAAACTGACTCGTAAAATGTAGTTTTACTGTCCACAAGGCATTATGTTTTGTCAGTTACAGTATACAGCATCCGTTATGAACTAGTTGAATATAGTCAGCAAAGCCAAGGGGTCAGTTATGCTCTTAGTTCATCATGGTAAGGTATACTACTAAATGCTGAATGCCTGATGCATGTACCATACCACTGTGAGCTCATAAACACTATCAGGAAGTGGTGTAGTATATAATAGTCACTCACAATTCCAGAAACTATGCAGTGCATTCCATTATTTAATAATTTCAGTCTTTAATCTTATTTTAAGAAGTAACCATAGCTTACTTATTTAACATATATACAACACCTGCAAACTGCTTGGTGTCATTTAGTTCTCAAGGAATTAAATATAGAGTTTTGTACGTCAATCAAAACAGCTCTACTGCGTCAAGTATAATGCAGTTAACCAGTCTGTGTCCCAGACACAAGTAAAGGCTGGCTCTGTGAGACTAGGAACTTAGTAATAACATTTACAGATTCCATATTAGGTTATTATCCACATTAGCCTAGAAAACACCTTTCTCCAATTGCTTATATTAAATGACCAAAAGGAAAATGTAGCATTTCTCTATTCTTGTCTTGCAATACTGAATCATGAAAGCCCTTTGATTTGACCATATTTCATAAAACTTATAGTCTCTGTGATTCATCTTGAGAACGATGTTTGAAGGCTCTTTTATGTATAGAGAGCATAATGTGAAAGAGCAGATAGGGGAAAGGTTAGCATAGGGGTCTGGGGGTCCAGCAACGCAATGCAGATCCAATTACTGAAGTAAACACAAGGCCTTTTGTGCATCAGCCCCCTCTGATAAGTGGAGCCCAAGGTATCTGCTCCTGTGGACGTGGACACATACCTCGGTGGTTACAGCCCTAATGTCAATGTGTTATACCTCCCCCATCACACCAATAGGCTTGGTGCAGGCCTGGACTACAGGACATGCATTCTAATCAAGTCATTTGTTATTAACTAAGGCTATTCCTTAGCTCTACATTATCCCTTCACCACTTAATAATCAGACAGCTAAAAAATTATCTGGATATTCAGATTTTTATGTTGGTGTTGTTTGAATTAGATGAAATACATTGTTTGTCTCTCTGTGCTATGATTATACATTATTATTATTATTGTTATTATTATTTTAGTATTATTATTGTTATGTAAATTAAATCCCATCTATGCCTACTATAAATAGCAGGTTTTGTTAATATTAGCCTACTTCATATATGGTAAATATATAGCTGGAAGTGCAATATGGGTATTTCATTAATTCTGTCTACTGTACATACATCTTAGTCTAATTAACCTTAGTTTATATTTACACATTACTTACACATTAATGTTGTTATTTAAATAACAACATGATGCTGCTAGCCTAGTGTCGTTTATTAAGGCTATGCATTCAGTTTGTTGATTAAGGCTTATTATGTTGTTTGTTGTTGATTGACTTTCTAAATACCCTTCAGTTTCACAAAGCCAAAACACACGTTTGCTTTTGAGACAACCGAGAATACAAATGCAATGTTTGTGTTTCTGTTTAATAACCTATTATTACATGCAGTTTTTGAGAGTTGTGTTATCATCTAATTTCAAAGGCATTACATGACGACGCTATGTTTGACTGCTACCTGGAAACTTCAGTGTTCTTTCAGTGTCGCTCATATCTAGTGACTGGGAATGAGACATCTAGGTGTGTGTGATTGTCCCTGCTCTGTTGGCAATGCTCTCTCTCTCTCTCTCTCTCTCTCTCTCTCTCTCTCTCTCTCTCTCTCGCTCTCTCTCTCTCTCTCTCTCTCATTCATATTGTCCAACTGTTGTGTTGACGTCTCTCTTCTTTGTTGCTTATTTCTTCTGTTTCCTCTCCCAACAAAGGGTGGGGGAGCTCTGGTGGTCCGTAGAGGCAACTCCTAGCCAACGCCGTGAGGGTCTGAACTCGGTTCTGCTCTGGTTCTGGTGCTGGCTCGCTGGCACACTGCCTCCCCCCCTCCCTCCCCCCTCCCTTCACATACACCCACACACACACACGCGCGGCGCAGGCCCGGCTCCAGGCAGGACGGGCGTCAGTGTAACGGACAAAGGAGTGCATTCTCTACGGGGGGTTGTGGTGGGGTGGATGAGCAAAGCAGGGAGGGGGAAGGGGGTGGGGGTTGGCGGTATGGGGGCGTGTTGGGGGGGTTAGCTTGGCGAGCCCAGCGCGGGGGTCTTATTCTCCAGGCTCAAACACATGCCACCAGCTGCTGCCCCCTTCCTGTGCTTTCATTAAAACAGCCTTCCTCGTGCTCCACTGGGTAATCCACATGGTTTACTGCGCGAGGGCGAGGTGCACACGCCTCTCTTGCTCTGCCGCGTAGAGACGCCACTTTTCTGTTTTCTCTCTCTCCTCCTCGTGCCTTCCACACTTTGTGCTAGACGCCTGTGCTGTGTGTTCCACGGGCCAGCACCGAGCCATCCAATATCTGTGCGTGTGTGTGTGTGTGTGTGTGTGTGTGTTAGCGTGCATTTGTGTTAGCATGTGTGTGTGTTTGTTTGTTGTGTGTGTGTATGTTAGCCTGTGTGCGCGTGTGTGTGTGTGTGTGTGTGCGTGTGTTAGCGTGTGTGTGTGCGTTTGTGTGTGTGTTAGCGTGCGTTTGTGTTAGCATGTGTGTTAGCATGTGTGTGTGTGCGTGTACCTGCCCATGGAGCCTGTCAGTGCCTCAGTGTTTCCAGTGCGCAGCCCAAAGCCAAGGCAAGCGTTGCCAGAGGGAGTGCCTGCTATGTAGGGCGCCCAGGCGAGCTGGACGCGGGCAGAATATCAACGCCGCACGGCAACCGCTCTCCTCGGCAGCCCACCTGCTGACTTACGTGATCCAAATAGGGGGGGTGGGGGTTTGGTTGGAGAGAAGGTTGGGGGTGGCGGGGGATAGGCTTCAGGAAATTGCCAGGTAGTTTCCAGACCCACTTCCCTGCGTCGCGCCCAATTAATCAGGACTGCATCTGTGTTGGATGGACCTCCGCACCAGGCGGAGGGGGTGGGGGGCACACTTTTCCCCCTGCCTGTGTGTGTGTCTTTGTGTGTGTGTGTGTGCGTACACATTTGTGCTTTGCACATGTGTGATTGTTGCGTTGCCATGGTCGTGAGGGTGCAGGGAACTGTATGTGTGTGTGTGTAGGCTGCTGTGTTTGTGTATGCGTCAACATGTGTGTGACGAAGAAGAGGAAGAGGAGGTGTTTGTGCTTTTGCGTTTTGTCAGTGCGGAGAGAATTAATTACTGGTCTCCCAGCACCACCATCAGAACTACAACCATGGCAGGCTTCAGTTTAACTGTCAGAATGCGCCCCCGTTCTTCCTCATTGTAGCGCCTCACCAAGAGCAAGATCCTGTTGCACGCACCTGTAAAGCTTGGTGCCCCTATGTTTACTTTTGGAAGCTTCTGGAACACCTGGGTCTAAGCTCCTCTTCTTCTTTGAAGTCTACAATTACCCCCCCTTCACCCCCCCACCCCCCACCCCTCTCTGTTGTTCAGTTGTAACAGAGAGAACATAATTTAACAGAGATGTTCCAACGAACGGCACTTCCGCATTCGATTTTTGGAAGGGAAGGGGGGGGGGGGGGCAACTTTTCAACCTTTATTCAGACCAGAACGACCCAGCGTTCCATGCAAATCAATGATTTGATTTGAGCTTGAATGTTACAAGAGTTCTTGAGAATGACCGACCCTGCCTTAAGAGACCAAAAGCGTTCCATGTTTGCTCCATTGAAATGCATTAAAACACTCCATATTTGAATAATTATAAAATCCTTGTTTGTAAGTTGTAGGTATTTTTGTTGTTGTTTAAATTAGTATTTGAGGAACAATAGAAAGCTATTCAAAAAATTAAATCATGTTTATTTAATTGACAAAATAACCATCACAGCAGAAACTGTAGTTACTCCATATAAAAGTCACTATCTCTAAAAAGGATATGTGAACCATAATTGATCATTGTCTATAGAAGATAGATGATTACAGAAGGCAGAATCAGGCTATGGTAAATTCATTATACGTCATTGCTAAAGCAGTAATGTTCACACAATCTCATTGTATTCTCAACCTCACCCAGTATAACTGCATGCTGTTGTTATCACATCACAATTATTCACTGCTTGTGGTATCATTCCATCTGGCAATGTGCCAGTGTGGGACTTAAGTAATGTATCAATGACCACTCTATAACTAATAGCTGTCTACTAGCATTCAGATGTTTTACCTTCAGTGTATCGTGCAACAAGCCACTATATACTGTAAATAACTACTTTTTTGGGGACATTGCATTGCAACTGTTAAAGCCACGAGTGGCCTATTTCAGACAATGTTTCCAGGTTTCTGCTTTGCAAATGATTTGTATAAAAGCAATACACATTTGAGGTTGTGTGTTATGGCGATGGTCTAGCCCACATAACTCACCTTTGACAGCACCAACACATTCCCCTTCATTGGTTACATTGTCTCTCAGCTCAGTAGAGAAATACAACACATTTACCAAGGGCTAGATTTACAGTAATCTCCCATGACTGCTGTCATTTACTGAACACCAATAATTAGGGTTACTCAGGTCTCTATAGATAAATGATTAATGGGATGTACGTTTTGAGAGAATTCAACTACACACCAATATATTTTTGTCATGCGTACGTGTGTGTGTTTGTACACGTGTGTGTGCGTGTGCACGCGCGTGTGTGTGTGTGTGTGTGTGCGTGCGTGTGCACAGCACATGGTCCTGTACGGAGGCCTGGCACAGTGTGATGCAGGGCAGATTGGAGAGGAGAGACAGCTGCCCTGACAGATGCCGGGAGGCAGGACCCCACTGGGAAGCAGAGGGAGGGAGCTGGCACTCTCTCACCCCAACGGAAGCACCATAGGCTGCAGAGGAAGTGGGCAGGGGGATGAGCCAGGGGCTCACTGGGTGTACTTGTGTGGGCGATACACTTTGAGAGGACCTGAAGTTGTGGACGTGTTTGAGCTCTTCTGAATGCACGCATCCTACATGGAGATGCATGCTAACACACACACACACACACGTATGTACAAATGTGCCAACAGGGTTATTACCTGACAGCATATATTGTATATATACTGTATATGTATATATATATATACATACACGCTTCACCTCTGTCAGACACTGTACTGTTATACAAATGAAAAATGATTGTGCTTGTCGCTATGGGATTTTGCTAGTTCGTACAGTCTCTGACCATCCAATCAAGGGATGTGTCGCATCTCGAAATCTGATTGGTTAAAAGCAACAGTTTCATTGCTATTTATTTGAAGGTACAGACGCCCGCACTGATGCTTCTGAAGGCCTCAAGGTAGATTTCTTTCACATGGCAACACATGATGGATGAAATATGATTGGATTAAAGCTCTGACATGAACATACACTACTGGACATTACAGCGGAAGCAGGAGAAAAGCTATGAAATTAAGAGAATAGACTATTGGAAATATTTTAACAACGGCAAACGCAAAACAATGATTCTGATTGTGCTTAGGCCAGCAGAGAAGGCCTTGCTGGCCCTGATGGCCCACCACTCTGTAGATACCTCAACTCTGTAGCGTTCCTAAATTTAAAGTCGTAATTTGCCAACATTTGGCAACCTCCAGTTGTATTCAGCCGCTAGTCACTTGCATTGCTTCCCAAAACATTTACTTCTAACATGCTGATTTTCATCTTGAGTTAACCTGTTTTGTATTTTACAATTAAAGGCGTACATTTGACCCAAAAAAGTAAATATATCGTATATATATATATATACGATATATATATATATATAGTAAACACTACATCAATTACATTCTGAAACAGTAACTCAAATAGTAAGGTAGAAATGGCATTCAATTTATACATGTTTGAAGTTTGTTTTATGTCCCTGGAGGTCAAATAGACTTATATAATAGTGTGACCAGCAGTTGTCAATCAGCTAAATAGCAGCTATATAGCTAAATAGCATTACAGTAATTTATTTACATCATAGTATGTAACATTTTCAGCATGCATTGATTCAATAAAACAGAAGAGGCTTTGGCATCAGAATCCACCTAACCTTCCACTGTATGGCTGGTCCACGGCTAGTAGAGGTTTTAGGTCTTTGTGGCTTTCTATTGTTCGTTTACTGTAGAGATGGCATTTATAAAATAGACAAAGTAGTTTGCCACTCCAGCTGTACAAGGCTTGAACAATGACTCAGAAAAGGCCCTCGGTGAGTGAAATATTGACTGGTGTTCTCTGATTTACAGTGATAAATATACCTCTATCACTCACTGCAAATGTTGTTTGATTATGCTTCCTGTGGTTTCACCTTGGATGACTCACCAACACAGAACGACCAGCTTTCCTTCAGAGATTTCTACCGTTGAATTCCAAAGGCAAACATTCACTGAAAGTGCTCTGTGCAAGTCAAAGGCTAGGGTTACGCCTGCCTTTTCAGTTCAGTTCAGGTCTGTTGAACTTTCCTGACCTGTTGACACCAGTACACATCTGCAGGACCACACATGCATATCATTCATTTTTAGTTGATAATGGATCTTCTGAAGCAGATTTGTGCCCTGGCTCCTTGTTGGGTGCAGAGAGGCGTAAGCAAAGAAGAGCTCATAAAATGTAATCTTTGCATCAGATCTAAACATCATTTTGAAACTACGGTACCAGAACAAGAATCACCTTGGATTCCATGGTCATCACAACATATTTTGATTAAAGGTAGTCAGCTCAATTCCAGGATGTGCCCAATAACATGCATATACATACGTCATACTGTATGTATACAGTATGATGCTTAAAACATAATATGCACACAACTATATAAGCAGAGCAACAACAGTGTAAAGTAAATAAATGTGATTGTCTAAAAAAAGTGTTAAGGGTTAATTCGCTTGGTGTTGAATAATTGGGCTTGGCATTTGTGACATTGCATGAAGTTAAATATGTATTGGGAGGCAGATTGTTACTCACATACTTACCAAATAAAAATAAAGAGGAGACATATTTGGAACTGATCACAGATCAATGAGAAACATACATGTACCCGTGAAAACAGCTAGACCCTACCCCTTAGCACTTCCACTAACAAAAAGCCATATTCTATCCTTTAATTAATAATATATGGTTAACACACAAGCTCATCATGTTTTATATAATTATATATATGTATATATATAAAACATGATGAACTTGTAAGTCATTTTCATTGTTTACCACTAATTACACTTATGTGTACCACCGGTATGTATTGTCTCATGTGTGCTAGCACACACATGAGAGTGTTTATGTAGCGAGCGAGAGCTGTGGTGCGTGTATTAGGATTGCGTCAGGCCAATGCAGCGGTGGGGCCTTCACAGTAGGAAGTGTTGCCATGGTGAGGCAGGCTGCTGGGGCCTCCACATGGTCACTGCAGATGTCCTCGAACATGTGTGTGTGATTGTGCTTGAGATACTCAGCTAGGGAGGATGGGCAAACTGGCCTTTCTGCAGACGAGACATCCCATGCTCACCTACATGCAGGCTATAATAAGAATATGTATCAGTTCTATCGATAAATACATTTCACAATATGTGAGAATGACTAACCCTGCCTTTTATATGACTTTATTTGATTACTTCTGCATTGACATTCATTGCATGTCAAATCAGTCAATTTGCATCTCTGCACTTTATTTCTTTAATGTATTAAAGAACTGAAGCTATGTGTGAGATTCTATTAGGCCTATGACTAATTGTTAATAAAATAGACAAAGAAATCAAAAACTAATTTACAGTAATACTCGTGATATTCTTAATTCCTAGACCAACAAGGCAGAATATATATGCAAGATGTTTATACACAGAATATATTGCCATGATGCTGTAATGCTTCCAACATGATCATTAGTGAGTAACATTCAAAGTGACAATAAATAGTATATGGACATTTTGATGTAACAATCTTTACCACTGCATGTCACCATCTCTGCCTTCGTCTATCAAATTCTAATGTGTTGTCAACACTACTGAGAGGGGTATTGGCGGTCAGCCGGCCTCCATATAAAAACTGTGTGACACCAAATGAAAAAGGGCCAGGGAGGATTTCCACTGGCCCTACATACCATCTGTTTCCATGGCTTTTCTCTGGGAAGTAGTGCTTGACCAAATAACAAGTCACGTTCCTTCCCAGGAGCTGTTTCAGGTTAGTTCAGGTTAGCGTGCTAATTGAGTTGCCACTTGCAACTGGCAACTCAATCTCCAACAAAATATAATTATATTCAAAATGAAATTCAAACTCAAAGTGGAATTTTTATGGTAAGTAAATCCAGATCTTGGAATACTGCATGTAAGCAAGGACCAGCATGAAGTGGATTTAATGTATTCACTCAGTGTTGTATTCATTTACATCCTGGCTTATAAAGTTGTTTATTCCTTTATACAATAAACATATTATCACTCAGAGCTGATAGTTGTAATATAAAAGGCAAGTGGTTTTCTCCTTGTAATGACTCAGAATATATATGTAAAGATGTCAATGCACGTGTTCATGGCAAGTAAACAATTCACATAATTAATTAAATCATTGCGATTGCAAATATTCAATCCAGTTTCATAGTCTATGGAGCTGATAATGCATTTGATTCAGATTGAGATCTATGAGAACAAGACAATGCTTCAGATCAGTTCAGTTCTGATTATGTGATTATAAAATAAATACACAAAGTGAAACAAAAGCATAAGTATTCAAACAAATCTATAAAATTGAATGTGCTGTATTAAAATGTATTTGAGAATGATCTCATTGCCCCCATAAAAACACAAAGAGAGGAATGGGGGGCAATGATGGCGTCATGACCACCATTTGAGAAACACCAGAAGACAATGAGAAGTGAATGGCACCCCCTGATTCAGACCCGCGTTGGACGAATGCTCTGATAAATGAAGTGGTGTACTTATATGTCTGGCTGACACCCATCATCTGAGATGGTTTTATGCTGCCATTAGAAAACGTCCACAAGGACAATATGTAGGCAATGGATGAAGACACTTTTTTGTGGGTGAAGTGAGATTAGTTTGTCTCAAAAACACTTGAAAAGCAGAATTTTGTATGGTTTATTAAATATACATTGATGATATGGTAAAGCACAAGTTAACTATGTGTTTATTATATGTAAATACATAATAAAACCATATGGAACCATAACCACGTTTGAGTCAGTGTTGCGGTAAGCCCCGGACACACTGCAAGCGATCCGCTCGTCGCACATCGCTTTCTAGCTGAAAATGTGTTGCTTGTTTAGATTCCAGGTTTTTGTTGCTTAGGTATCCCTAAGTTCCCACTCAAAATGTGTCAACGATCATCGATATTCTTAGCTCCCACAAGTAGAAATTTGTTTAACTCGGTACCCACCAACTTTTGTCGCTGAATCACATTGACTTTCAATTGTCTCTTGTCGCTATACATCACTGCTAGTGACTTGCACTGTCCCGGGCTTTATGCATAAATTCTATTTACATAAATAGGTAATAGCTCAATTAGCTTATTTAGCTAAGTGCTATAAGATAAGAGTTTCCTGTACTAGAAAAAAGGCTTGTGGATCTTGTGGAGATGGTACGCTCTGTGTTTGTAAATAAACTGGCAAAAAGAAAAAAGGTTATACAACACAGTTTGAAAAT
This sequence comes from Typhlichthys subterraneus, assembly GCA_027564835.1. Taxonomy (NCBI): domain Eukaryota; kingdom Metazoa; phylum Chordata; class Actinopteri; order Percopsiformes; family Amblyopsidae; genus Typhlichthys; species Typhlichthys subterraneus. The sequence continues at coordinate 1,318,029 of JAODUH010000006.1, forward strand.
ATTTTCTTGGCCAGATAATGAAGCTTGTTTATCGAGGTAGGCTGTATTCAACAGGCAAGATTAATGGCTCTTTCAATACCATGTGTTTTAGCACATTATGCTTGAAAATAGTTCAAGCATTAGATAAAATGTCCGACATCAAATCTAACAAGATTACCCAATGTTAAACTGTCAGTCCAGTGGGCGTGCTCTTTTACTGCCTGTAAACAGGGCTAAATACACCCATGAGTGCCTGTCTGTTGTGTGAGGAGAGGACAGACTGCAGCATGACTGTTGTAGGGACACACACAACACACAACACACCTCCTCACCACACACGCTCCTGGGGGAGAATCCATTCCCTGCCAAGCACACACAATTGCCTGAGGGGCAGAGTGACCGCTCAGGCAGCGCCTGCCACGACAGAGACGCACACTCATGCACACTCACCCACACACATATAGATACATACACAAAGTTAGTCAGTCATTCTGGTACAACCGTCAGCTCAATTGATTTGAGAACACTGAATGCCAAACTGGGTGACCACCTATTAATGATTAGCAGCAATGCTTGTCAAAGATAAGTTGTTTACCAAGCTGAGAGTTTTACCAGCTAACGCTAACACACTGGCAAATACTTTGTAGCTGGGTGTAGTCGGATAGCTACGAAGCTGTCTCTTATCTACCCCTTTGTCTGCCAAGGAGCAAGTTCAGACATATCAGATCACAGTGAAGCTACGTGGAACTGCAGTAAGAATTAAAGTATATATGTACAATATTTATTTGAAGAGAAATACATACGGAACGTTTTATTTTGGTGGCTATTATGGAATATTTGGACATGCCTGTAATTTGTACATTCTTTTTTTGTTGTGCTAGAGTGGCCTATTTGCTGTATGCATCCATCTAGCAAATGAAAAGTGCACAAAAATGAAAGCTTTTCCTTTAGCTAATCCAATGCATAAGTCACCTTGATTGGCCATCACTACGCTGTGTCACTGAAAATTAGCACAATGTTTGCTCGAGTATCCCTGTTGCCAAGGCGCATAGATTTAGTCTCCGGCTGTTACCCTGCCTCTCTGTGTCACATCGGCGCTCATATCAATGTTCGACCTCTTGTAGCTTTGTACTGTAGGCCTACTGTAGTTGACAATACGTGCAGTATATTGAATATGAATATTCACACATTTTAACGTCCCATACTTTAGCTGAATGGAATAAAGTCTTTGAGGGTTCCAAGTCATTGTGATGCTCTGAGGCTCATACTGATCTCTACCTCTCCCCCAACAGAGGTGCTATAGGCTCACACCATGCGCAACCCCTCCCCACCAACAACATGCACGTGCCGCACACTTGCTTATCATATATGTTAACAGTGAAGTGGAGCGGAGACTTGGGGTCAAGGGGTCGCTATAATGCAATCAAGGGGTGTACCTTTACAGTGTCTTTCTTTGATTGATGATGAACACAGTTTACTGCCTCATTAACTCCTGTACATTCTCAGGCAAGTGCTGGAGATGCGACGCAGAGTGGTTGTGGAGGGCAGTGCTATCTATGTTTATATGATATTATTGTTATTATTATATTATATATTATTATACCCCTTCCTCTTTTTTCTTTCGCCATCTCCCTGTCCTGCCGCTACTCGTTTACCTACCTTATGTTCTCCCGGTGGTTCTTTAGCGTCTCTCCTGTTTAGGTTCTACCTGTATCCCCCCCCCACACACACACACACACGCACACTCTTTATGGATCCTGTGCCTTGTGTCATCACATCTTCTCCAACCCCTTGACATGCTCCGCTTCACATTACGAGCGTCGCACGTGCATGTGTGTGTGCGCACGCGCGAGTGTGAATCCGAAGGGGTGAAAGTATAGGACTGCTCTCTCCGCAGAGATGGAGGGGAGGGGAGGGGGGAGGGATGGGGGGGGGTGGGGGGACGTATAACGGAGGAAGCGAAGGGAGAGGGAAGGAACAAAGGGAGGGGAGAGTTTACACATTTAGCCTGAGTTTGTTAATAATTAATGTGTCACGGGTTTGCAAAATTGCCTGGCGTTCCCTCTCCTCTATCCCCCCGTCTCTCCCTCTCTCTCTCTCTCTCCCTCTCTCTCTCTCTATCTATCTATATCTACAGTATCTATCTATCCCTCAGGCCTTTCCTTCCCCTGTTCATTGCATTTTCCGTACGTCTCTCCTCATGGTGAACCGACCCTCCTGACCCCCTTTAACACGACGCTCTGGCGGTGTGGTGTGCTTTTAAAGTAGCCAAAACACTGTAAGCTAATACGCTCCTGGGAGAACAGGCAACGAGCGCCCAACCAAGATGACCGCCATGGCGGCGACTCCCATCTTCCCTGACCAACAGCGTAGGCAGCAACTGTGACATTAGTGTGTTGCCATCACAACAACGAGCTGTCAGCTCCATAGGATTGATTTATAAGGCTTCATATAGGCCTTGTTTGGTTTCTTACAGGTATTTACTTTAGTGGTGCACTCGGTGTGCATTGCTAATTTGTTTAGCAAACGCACAAAACTGTGAATGATGATGTGGTTGTTATTGAAATCAAACGTGTGGTGTTTTTAATGCTTTGTCTCTCTCTGTCTCTCTCTGTCTCTCTCTCTATTCTGTCTCTCACTCTCTCTCTCTCTGTCTCTCTCTCTATGTCTCTCTCTCTATGTCTCTCTATGTCTCTCTCTTTTTCTCTCTGTATGTCTCTCTCGCTGTCTCTCTCTATGTCTCTCTCTCTCTCTCTCTCTCTGTCTCCATCGCTCTCCACACTGCAGTGCCCGTCACTATGCCAGTTGTCTAATGCTCCAGGCTGCTGGACTGCGCAGGCGGCAGGTGACACAGATTTCAATGAAAGGGATTATAGATGTGAGGACTGCAGAGGAGAACACAGCACGCGTATTCAAACGCACTAAAAGAAACACGGAAATACACATGACAGATGTGTGTCATGTGTTTTTAACTTTGCATTGGACTGATTTAGGTCATTTTGTTGATGGCAGAGGCACATGCGTTCATACTATGTATTGGCAATAGCGATATATACAATTGATAATCACCACTAATTGTATTTAAACAATGAAGACAAATACTAAATGTAATGTTCAAGTATTAAGTTTACCATTATATTTAGTTCAGAGAGAATTATTTAGCCCACCCTGTTTCTCTTCTCTATGCAACCAGTGTTACTAGTCGTTGAAATAATGTGAAAATGTTCACCCATTTGAAACGCTGTCAAATCTATCTGTTGTCATGTTCTGGTCTGGAGGGTCCCTGTAGGTGAGCTGAGGACCACGATGTGACCTGTTGGAATATCTGTGGACAGCTGCTGACATAATGAGGCCAGTAAACATGCATCTGTTGCCCTACAGTGGAATATACTTACTGAGACCGGACCGCTGCTCTCCTCTACCGTCTGGTCCTCTACCGTCTGATTTTTGGAGATTGTGAATGGATCTCTGACATATCAATCAAATTATTAGTTACTACATAGAATACATAGCCAACAGCAACCCTGTAACACATGGAACATATGAGGTAACTAGCTATCTGTAGAAGTAGCCTGCTCTTTAGTTTACAATCATCTCTGACCTATAGCTAGTGAGAAGGTCATTAGATCATCAGAGAGCCACCATGAAGTCCCTGCTGGCTAGAGTTAAAGGTCATACAAAGCAATGACCAGGCACACTGAAGTGGAGAGATACTTGGAACCTGTGGTGGAAGCTGAGGGGGGTATACGTAGTGCTTAAACACACTGATTGTGCCTACATCAATACCAGCATTTAAATGGTAAATGTTAGAATGTTAGGTTTCTTTCATTTTACGTTAATCACTTTCATTTTAACTCATTTCAACATATCTCCCTGTGTTTATACTGAAGGATACAACTCAACAGGTGTTTTTAACAATAATTGAAAAATATAAGTTTGGAAAATTACCAGCGATAATATGTCCTTTTTGTGCAGGTCTTTGAATATTACATATTCATTTCATATTTTTCCTCAATAATTCATCCTTCTGCATCCATCCAAAAAAATGTAACTTAAACAATGACAATACATAGTAAAACAATGTTTGCCTGTGCACACACGATAGGAGGATACTACAGGCTGTTTGTATGTGAGGTAGTTGAGAAAAGCTTCAGGCAATCTCAAGGAGAGGTTTCTTTCCTTGGAGACATACATGCAGCACTGTCCAAGTCTAAACCACCACCACCAAACACACACCAACTCACAGAACATATGTACCAATAAACCTTGCTCCTCGAGGACTAATTTTCCACCGGCCTCGTACATATGAATTCTGGACCTGATTCCACACAGAGGAAAACTTAATTATTCACTGTTGTTGTTTATCTAATTGTGAACATGATTATATGTTAAATGACATGGGCTTTTATACAATGTAGATTATAAGTAGGCTATGTCACAAGATAAATGATTACACTTGATACATTAAAGGTACACTACTCGATTTTATTAAAGGAACAATCAAAGATTAATGCATCTGACATTACAGAAGCAATGTTATTTGGTTATAAACACAAGAACACCAACAAACCCTCCCTCTCCAGAAAAACTCAGCACAAAGCCTTGCTTGCCCACCTTGCCCCGCAACAGTTGTCGTCATTGTTGTTTTTACATCTAAACAGGTCTGTTTGCAGAACCAAATATGTTTGTGTTTTGGGGGGCAATGAGGCAAAACCTGAGAATAAACCTTTACTATACAAAACAACAGGAGGGGCCAAGCATTCTTCAAGCCAAAACAACATGTGTGTATTGCTGGTTCACAAACCATTCTGGGCATTCTGGGCACAAACCAATGTCTACCTTTAAAGTGTGAATATATGACTTTCTGCCACCAGATGTCACACACACAGAGCACCAGCATCTCACAACACAACAAATGCTTTGTGTACCCCATACACATACACACACACACACACACAAACACACACACACCCCTGCCCTAACATGTACTGGATTAGACCAGATAACAAAAACACAACACACAGAACATAGGAGCTGGAATTACAACATACACATCATTACGTACTCGGGACACCATTACTCCACTATATGTTTACATAGATAGAGTATAGTTGTTTGCTGTTATATTCATTTTTAAAACATAACATCACTTTTATTATCAGAGGTTTGGAGAAAGAGAGAAAACAATAATAATAAGACAGAATAGCTATACAGTATATAATGCTAGTTTAGGCCAGAATTGGCGAGAGAAAATTCAAAACAATAGAAGGCCCTGTTGTTTTTTAGCGTTTACATTGGCCGCATGAGCTGCACATGTTCCAAGTGAGTTCTGTGTGCGACGTGGTTCCTGTTTGTTGGGCTAAATAACAACAACAACAACAGGCAGGAGAAACGAACAAAATGGTGTTAAAGCTGAAAAAGAAAAAATGGGATGGGACCGAACAAGAGAGCAGGGCAGGGGATGTGACATCTCATCTGGGCATAATTGGCAGTCTTTGTCGAAGGGGGCCCTTGATTTAATAGGCGCGGCTGGTGACTAAACCACTGGAGTGCAAACAGTGCGGAAAGAGCTGTGGCAGAGCTTGGAGCCCTCCGGCCAGCTTCCACCCCCCCCCCCCCCGTCTCTGTGGACAACTGGCTCACAGCCTGTCTGCCTGACTGCTTGCCCCCGAGCCGTGCTGCATACCTCATACTGCCCTGGACAGACCTTACCGCGGCACACAACCACAAAGACGAGGCATTATCAATGCCTGAGCATGCAAATGGAGTTAGCACTGACTGTGAAAGTGGAACATTTTCAGCCTGGTCTCTTTTTATTCTAGAACTGCCTTTATTACCAGAATACATTGTCGTGTAGCTTGTGCGGCCTACAATGTAGCTATTGTCTTTCAACGCCAGTTAGCTTTTTTTTTTTTTTCACCTCAATTGGTGGCACACTGCTGGTTGCATGTGCAAGATATCTAGTTGTAGGTCAAATTCAGAAAACAGCAGAGAGGACTCTTAAAAGAGTAGGCTATCTTAAAGCCCAACTTGGTATCCAACAGAACTTATTTATGAATAAGAAAGTCAACGTTTAGCAAAAACAATAGCCTTCAGTTACCGGTAAGACATTAGGCAATATGACACCAGCACCCTAATCAGATCTAAAACTTTAGTGACACATTAAAGTAGGTTATTACTTTAACATTGAAAATAATGCCAAAGCATGCATGTCGTACCTTGTAAAAGCAACTACCTCAAAATAGTAAGTAATTTTGTCAATACTGTGAAATATCGCAACTGAATCTACATATATCAATAGAAGTTAATACATAATGTGTAGTAATGTGATGCAAATGCTCTGTAAATGTCTATAAATCAAGGTAGTTTTGCCCTAGCTCATGCACTGAGCCTTTTTGCTTCAGGTCAGAGTTTCTGTGTAAAATTAACTGGTAGGAAAGGCTGACGTTGCTACTGCTTAATGGAGACACCCTCCTTGATCATACACCATACATCATATTTACTTGGCCTCCCATTGTAAACACATTTCATGTTTGGGATTATGTGTGTCCAACTTAAATTGCTTCATTACTCAGACACACACACACACACACGCACACATACACATACACATAGAATCCATACATGCGTGCGCACACACACACACACACACACACACACACACACACAAACATACACGTTCTAATACTGAGTACTGTTCTTGTGACATTTTCTCTGGCACAATGTATTCTTTAAATGTTTAAACATTGTGATCAATGATTAGAGTAAATGTGATGGTGGATATTTCAGTTTGATTCTATAGGCTTATTGCATCTCTAGACCTACATAAGTGTACTACCAATAAAACTTACATTTACGTAGCTACCAGGTACTGTAAGTAATAATTTATACAGTAAGACACTAAAAATAGCTAATGAGAAAACTCAAATACTCTAAATGTAAGAAAAACATTTTGTTTAACGTTTCAGTAAAACCAATAACTGCACGCCATGCAGTACAATATGGTGTTTTATATACATTATCACAAAGGTTGTTTGTAAATACAGTAGTAACATGCCTAACCGTCCGTTAATGTCATCTATACAATTACCAAGACAATGTGTGTGTTTAGCCCTAGTGTAATTCTCCAATGTAAACACCATTGGCCACTAATTGCATGCTTGAATGAATATGTATATACAGCATATCCAGAAGGTTTCACCCCGTTTTACCATTCGACGGTGATTGTGCTCTGCTAGGAAGGCACAGAGAGGAACGGTATCGGGAATGCGGCGTGGTTCTGTGGGGTGATGGGATGTGGAGGGGGCAGTGGGGGCGGGGGTGGGGCGCGAGGCTGCGTCAAAGCTGTGATTAGCGCAGCCCATGCTACGCTCTTATTGATTGGCACCAGTGGAGACACTGGGCTGCCTTCCACCACACTCTAATGAGAAGCCCTGACCTCCTCCAGTCAGCAAGGTCGCAAAAGCCTACTGTAATTGCGCTTTCTCTAATGGCGTCAGTCACGCACGCACTCCAACCCCGGTAATGACAATTACCATAATGTCACCGGGCTCCGCGGGGGCCTCCAAATCATCTGTCAGTTTGGGAGAGCGGGTGTTCACTTAGTGACTGCTTGAGATATAAGGAGCGCTAAATCATATTTGACTGAGGTGGCTTCTCCGGATAAAACCGGAGTTGTCAATAAATGGCATGCAAATATTGACTACAAGACACTTCCATTCCTCCAGGCAGGGCATATCGTTGGCATATCGCTCATTGTTATATCATACATGCTACATGTGTGGTGGTGTATCCAGCTCATAACTTGTTCAATTGGCAGCCTTGCTAGTCATGACATGTTAATATACTTATATATTTTAGAAAGATTTATTATGTTTCAGCAAACCGTTTATGTAAAGATGTAGCTTTGCCAATGGTAGTTAAACAGAAAGTCTGTTATTGTGGTGCCTTGTTTCCCAGTGTATAGCATTGTACCGTTATATTTCCCAACACCGTACTATCCAGTGCAGTAGGTACTCGTATCGGCAATTCAATGGAGTCTCATATTGTTGGGTTCACTGGGGATTGTGAATTGAAAATTAATATTTTACGCTAAATACACATGGAGGTTTGAACAGCTTAATAAAAAAAATACCAATTAACTTTCTACCCTTCAAAAGGTCTCATAGCCAGACCTTAATAGTCACCTCGCTCCATTTCATTTTGTGCTCAGGTCAGAAAACGGTGGGAATAAAGTCTAGCATTAGCCAATTCACACTGGGATAAAGACAGAATGGTATCTGGACAGTATTCTGATTCAGACAGGTACTGCTCCGGGAGCACTGCTTGCTGTATGAAGCCGTGTACGTGTTGACTAACATTTGCTCACCATGAGAACATTGCACAGAAATGCCTTGTTCAATAAATAGCCTGATTTACATGATATCAGTTATTATTAACATTCATCATTCAGTCATCTTGACAGAAATGTGAGGCTTGAGCAACACTGACCCCGTATTACAGTTAGTTCATATGTGTCAAGCAGGGACTAAGAGGAATGTAGCTTGGGACAGATGTTAAAGTTCAGCCTGATGAGACAAGCAGCACCTGATACCTGCCACATTTGTGTCCTGTTTTTCCTTATAGATATAGGAAAGCATGTGACAGCGTGACCAGAGTCCATGTTGAGCGGCATGTGTATGATTCTTGCTTAATATTATACCTGGCTATTTTGCAGGGGTTGCATTTACAAAGTAATTTTACCATGAAATAGCTGAACGGCTCTTGCGGTCTCAGAAACCTCACAGGAAATATTTATTGTTGATGTTGTTGTTTTGCAGACCTTAGTAACTGTATATGATGATAAGCCTTCACATTGATTTCTAAAGTAGCTAGCTGTCGCCATGGTCTTGTAAGTGTAGAAGCCACTAAATGGAGAATTTGCGTGTGTGTGTGTGTGCTTGCGTGTGTGTGTGTGTGCGTGTTTGCATTTGTCTCCAGCACTTACTATAACTGTTCTGACCAGCCTGTTATAATTGAAAGAGAAACCCTGATTTGAACACTAGCGTAACACTATAGTGTTGGGGAAGAATTTCAAAAATATAATCCACTACTAATTACTCATTACTTGGTATTATAATTTGATTATTTCTTTCTGCCTGATAAAGTAATAAAAAAAAAATCCTTTAAGTGGTTTTATATTTTTATATGTAATATTTTTTCTTCTGTTAAACCCTTAACTCTTAGCTCAACACCTCCGTCCTCACAGTTTCCATTAATGAATCCCTTATTCACTGTTTACAGTAGGTGTTAATGCTTCCGCCCACTGGGGAATGCAAGTTCTAAAGGTAAAGTCAAATTGATGGAGGAGCTCAGAAATCTGCAGATATTCAATGCATGTTTGTGGATTGACATCCAAGAAATAGAACCGCGTTCTAAACCTCGGCGTCGAATATCTGCAGATTTCTTAGCTCCTTCGTCAATGTGATTTTACCTTTCGAACGTTGCATTCCTTGACACAACGCCTTCTGTGGGTGGTGGCCTTTAGCCTATTGTGCAGCCACTTCCATTATAAAAAAAAAAAAAACAGACATCTAATGTGTGTCAAACAATGTCGCATGAACATTGGCTAGCATAAAATCTATTTAGCAGTATAGGCCTACATTAATACATCTTTGTGAGTCTTCTCAGACAGATTTTCCTTTTTTACTTTTGAGCACGCGTCTTGTTCATATTCCTGCACTTTTTGCTTTTTGTCATTATTTATTATTATTGTTGGTTGCTATGATTACTGTTGCTGTGGCTGTCATATGGAAAGGCCCAGAGGTGAGCTAGCTTGTCAGTTTCACGACCACAACATCACAGCCAAATGGTTCACGCCCAGGACAGTCCAAATATAATTAAAAACGCCTGTCATTGAATTGTGAGATTTTGATCTGATTGGGCAACAACCTTTTTGTAAATAACTCACTGTACAATATTAGGCTTCAATTATTAAAATAGCTTGAACATCTGGTTTCACATCATTCAGCGATGAGGATTAGGGAGTGAAAAGGCACTTTAAACAACAGAGGCATTGTGAATATGCATCAGGTTTTGCGTGTGAGCCAGGTTAGCTTAAAACCTCATTACAGTGTGTGATTGCTGTGGGTGCACTGTACTGTAGATATCTTAATCCCCACTGTGGCTCGCATGACGCAATTGTCCTTTGTGAACCTCCTGCGTGCTTCTTGGAACTTAATATAGCTCCATCTACAGGTGGCTTCATCATATATAGTCATCAGGTTCTGTTTACCAATTACATAGTGTTTAAGTGTACTGACAGTAAGGTGTTTAGTGGATTATTTTTGGTTTCATTACATCAGCAACAGATGCATTGTGGGAAAGACATTTCAGCTGAGACAAAGGGACACATTTTGGCGGAGACAGCGTAGCTGCTCCTGTATCCTGATTAGGGGAGGTTTTATGCTGTTTGGCACAGTGGCGGTGGCGGTGGGGAAAAAGGGGGGGGGGGTGAAAAAGGTGTGCACTCTGCATCCCGGATTTACTACCGCACCTCTAATTTCAGCAGGGCCACGTATTTAAGTGAGTGGCTCATAAAAGGAGGGGGAGAGAGAAAGCATCGCAGAGAGATGGCCCTGGGTAGGTGGTAGCTAAATCAGTGAAAGCACAAAGAGGCAGGCGTCTGAGAAGTATTGACCCTCCATTGATCGTCAGAAGCTGCGTAGCGCTATTGACCAGATAGAGGAGCAATCCGGAGAGGCTGCTCGCAGCTCAACGACGAAGAGGGGGTAAAACAAGCACATATGCTGCCCACACTGACCTTGTAGGACGACAATGTCCTACAAAGCTCACCTCTCCGTCCTGTGTGTGTGTGTGCGTGTGTGTGCGTGTGTGTGTGCGTGCGTGCGTGTGCGTGTGTGATAGAAAAAGATAGCAGCAGCCACAGCTCCACCTCAACGCACCAACAGTGTGAGCACATTTCCCATCATGCATCGATAGAAGCCTGCCTGCAGGTCCAAACAGCAGCAGTTAACTATTCACATACAAGCAGGGGCCTCGCCACACAGTAAGAGTTAAGATACACAGTGCAGCCTATACAGTAGACATACACACATATGATGACCACAAGAACCTGTTTCTCTCTCTTTCTCTGTATCTGAACTACTTTAAATCAGTGTAGATGTGTATATGTATGCTACTTTATAGAAGCAGATTGAGAGTATAGACAGAAAAAAATTAGAAAAAAATAGAAGACATTATTTAATAATGGGTGCATATTGCACAGAAATGTATACAAACATGGCTCAATACTAAAATGGATCAGAGCGTTTAACTGTGTTTATATTGAATGGCCACAGACAAGTACATAATTCGAGGACCATAACAACAGGTGCAGCAGCCATTTTCCCTGTAAAAGATGGCGGAGCTTGTAATTGGCAAGCAAGCCCCTGCATTGAATGGTGGCAGGGAGTTGCATCACTGACGCCTGCGACGGTTGATTGGGAGAGGAGGGGAGAGAAGGGAGGGGGCCTAGCGCCTGTGGACAGCGGAGAAGTCAGGACATGACTGAAAAAAAGAGAGAGACAAAGCGAGAGAGAGAGAGCGAGAGAGAGAGAGAGAGAACACATCATATTGCCACTGATAGGTGTAATGCCTCTCACCAACAAACAGTTTTTCTTACCGTTTATTTGTGCACATGCATAAATAATGTTTGTCTCGTGGAAACCGAGCGTGCTCAAAGCTCAGGAAAGTCATGGGGGTGAAATTCGGGGGGGCGAGTGGGTGGGCTCGAGGGGGTGGGAGGGGGGTGGGTCATTAAACTGGAAACCAGGAACCACATGGGAGGCAGAATTTTAAATGACTCCCCTTGTAGCAAGACCAGCCCAACAGAAGGAATAAGCCACGCTCTCTCTCTATCTCTCTCTCGCTCTCTCTCTCTCTCTCTCTCTCGCTCTCTCGCTCTCTCTCTCTCGCTCTCTCGATCCATCTAGCTTTCTCCCTCGCTGAGATGCAATTAATTCGGATAAAGCGTGCCAAGTGTGAGATAGGGGATGCGGTATGTGCCCTCGCGCACGCAGGAGGGAGGACGGTTTCACGTTCACCAAAACACACGCACACAGATTTCTCTTCTGAGCCCAGAAGCCCGCTACGCCGCTAAAATGTTTTTTATTTCTTGCCCGAAATGTCTCTGTAGTTTCTCCTAGCAGCTATTTTCTAGGTTCACCATGGACAGAAAAGCCACAGGTGTTGTGATCCGCAACGCGCCAGCGGGCACGTGCACACTGCAAACAGCCATTGAATTGACCAAGGGGATAAACGACGCACACTTTAGGAAACGGCAAGATCATTTTTAATGATGTGACAGAGTGAAATAACTTATACGACTATCTATATATTGTTGTATATTTCTTTTTCACATTCCATTAACATAAGGCTGTCAATAATCTAACTAATAAAGTGTGAGTTAATTAATAACTTCACAGCAGTAACTTTAGAACTTCAGTATTATATTACCCAGCTGACCCCACATTTTTCTACTGTATGCCTTATATATGCCTATGTTAAGCTATGTGGTGGGCATTTTTTCTGGTTGGTAAATTAACACCATAACATGTGTAAAGATTGAGTATATAGGCCTATATACTCAAACCCTTAAAATATGCTAAGCTATCTGAAAACCCACAACACAGAAGCATTTGGCATGCAGGCTGTTCCTGTTGACGTTCCTCAAGGCCAAAAGCCAGGCACTGCATTGGAGAGCAGGCACGGCGCATCGACGAGCACGTAGCATGCAAAGTGCAGGAGGGAGCGTATCTCAGGGCCATGCAGGCCATCGATACCAGGGAAATTGATCGTAATCAACCAAGTTACAGAGGCTGAGCAGGGATTGGCCCCTCCTTCCATCCCTCTCCCCCTCTCCCCCACTCTCTCCTCCTCCACCCGCGCTTTTTCCTCTTGTCTTCCGATTCCATCTCATGCCTCGTTTTAAATGCTGTTTAAAAAAAATAAACAAGGCATTAAAAGCCTTTTGGCAATGGCTCTGTGAGTGTAAATGGCCTACTATTACCACCTTGGTCACTATGAACGATCCTCATCAGCAATCACTGAGTAGCTTACACGTGGTTAACATTATAGGATAGATAGCCTGTTATGTTGTTGTTGTTGTTGTTGTTGTTGTTGTTGTTGATGGGCTATAGTTGTTGTTTGTCATCATATTTGTCCAGCTAGCTGCCATGTACCTATGTGATTATTATTATTTAGAAAATAAAAACACAGGAAGGAAACAGAACTTTAAAATACGTCGCTTTTTCTCCACTGCGTCCAAACTATAATTTCTCATCTGAAGACAGCGACGTACCTGGTGGTGCAGCTGGGCTGTTAAAAACGC
>JAODUH010000006.1:1338296-1367791 GCA_027564835.1 Typhlichthys subterraneus
TTTTGCCCCCCCCCCCCCCCCCCCCCTCTCTCCCACCTCCTCCACTCTCCTTTGGATGGCAGGTCGGGCAGTGAGCTGTGCGGGCTCAGAGGAGGTAAGGACGCCGCGGTGCACATTAATAATGAAAGGCCTCAGCCACCATCACTCCCCCCTATACCCCCCACCCGCCTCCACACACACACACACACAGACACACACGCGCGCGCGCGCGCGCACTCCCCCATCGCCATGGCAATGGCGCTAGCCCAGCACTGTCACTGGCGGGGAGGGGGGGTGGAGACGGGAGCTGGGAATACAGCTCCCCTCTCCAACTAGCCGCTCGCCTCGCCAAGCTGATCACAGGCGCTCACCGCCACACACTATGGCCTTCCACTGGCTCTTCAGCAATCAGTGCATCTACGTTCTCACCTGGAAATAGACAGACATTACATGCAACTGTGAAGGGGGGACGAAGAAAAAAAAATCTGCCTCACGAAAATGTATTCAAGTAGCCTATGTCGCCGAGCTGGTAGAATAATCTGGAATATCTGAATCTAATGGAAATATTAATGCTCTTGTTAAATCTGAATATTTTAAATCCAAATCAGTTATTCCTGCATTCTGCTCCGTCAAGGAAAACGTTAAATAATGATGCAATTGTACTAGGATATGGAGTCGGAGTGATGTCAAACTTGCCAAAACTACAGTGTTTCTAGACACTGAACTTTCATTGGATGGTAAGAGGACTGCAGCCATCGATTTGGCTATAGTGTGTGTCATTAAACAAATGACCTTATAATCTTTTAACCTCTGTGTTCTGTAGCCTATTCATTTTGTTCAGTAATGATTAGGCAGGTGGAGGTCGAGCAGCCCAGACACATTTGACATACTTTCACTTTTGAGCGGTTGTTATTAGTGGGAAGAAAAACCACATCAAGTGACATTGATTCACACCGGACACTGGTATCTATCAAAGTGGATGGGATATGGTGCCAAGTGCAGCGGCTGAATGCCAGAGCTGTGTTCTAAGTGAGACTGAGATTGTTGACAGGAGCAGCGTCAAGTTGTAATAGCAAACCATGGCAGTGAAGAAGTAACAAGCTTCATACAGGAACAATTTGCCATGAACATCGCCCCTTCTTTGTGCAGAATTTCTCACCATGTATTCAGAAACATGTTGGCCTAAATCAAGACACTTTGTATTTATTGGCCTCTAGTTGTTTAAGGCCAGGTCTTAAACAACCTCAGGATTATCAGTTTACTGAGCAATCTATTTATATATTTAAAAAAACAATATCGAAGGCTATGGATCATTATGCATTTTGCTGAAGTACTCAAATGAATATTGGTTGACCATTATTTTAGTTACATTTTACAAGGAATATAAAGCATTTCCAACACTCAATATTTGAGACAAATTTCCAAGGAAGTCATGGTTATCCATTCTGTAGCACTGCCATATTTACATTACATCTACTTGCCTCAATGTATTTGTCGTCATATATTAATTAATTATATGAAAATGTAACATTTCATGTTTCTTTTTATCAAATCCGATGTTTTATAAAAAGAAACATGCACATATAAGTAGACAGACAGCCTGTAGTGTAGATTTTGACACGAATACATGCATTCCTTTTTTATTCACAAAAACCAGTCCAATTTTCTAAATGAATACAAAGATTGGTTATTTTGAAAAGCTGTAGCTACCCAGCAACATAACAAATAAACAAACATAAAAAACCTCTTGTGTCAGTGCGTTCAGTAGGGTAGACTTGGAGCAAGTGCTGTCTCTTAGTGCCCTGAGCAGTATCAACACATGCTCAGAAGGGCCACAGAAACGTAAGGCTGCCAGTTTCACTAAAGGTTCCAAAGTACAGGTGGTGGGAGAGAGGGGGGTGTTTGATTGGATGGTCAGGAAGTTATAGTGAAGATTCTCACGGATATCACCTTTATCTTAGTGAGAAGCCGCTGAAATTTTGTCCCAGTAATAGGACTTAATCTGGCATTTCAATCGGAAATTTACCATTTTGAAGCATGTTCTGTTCTGTTCTGTTTTTTTTTTTTGTTCTTTTTTTTTTTCTCAAAACAACCACTGATCTCTTTGCAAACTATAATCTCAAACGGATCATGAAATCGACAAAGCCTGAAGTAACATAATGTCGAAGAATTACAATAGTGTTTGCCATTAACCACTAGTTTTAAAATATAGCTGTAAATTTACATTCTCTACACAAGTACTGTATCTTTCCACACATGAACAACATTAACACCAAACACAGAAATTATTTGATTGTCCACACTCAGTCCGTCATTTCTGTTTGGCAATGAACAGTTCCATGTTTAAGCAACAGAAAAAAACCTTCTGGAAAAGGGACAAAATGTACCAAAATGGAAACATATAAAAGGGGAATGAAATTTGCCATAGATGCTTTTCTTTATGTTTCATTTTTGGTTCAAGGAGTAAGTAGGTGCATCCATTACCCGATTGATTATTTTTTTTAATAATTTTTTATTTCTGTGTATGTTTTTTTTATTATTTTTTTTTAACTGTATTTACTGCTTGTTTGCTTATTAGCCAGTGTCTGTTGCCGGAGACAATCCGAGAGGTGGCATTGCACTTGATGGCAGAGCTTTGGGTAGGGGGCTGAAGGGGTCAGTCCTACTGGAACCACCGGAACGCTGCTCCGGTAGGAAGCATCACCTTCTCGGAGAAACAGAAGACAAGCGGGGGGAAGGGTGGGGGGGGGGGGGGGGGGGGGAGGGGGAAGGGGGGGAAGGTTTTATGTTGTTAACAATTTGGGAAAAAAATCAGCTGTTGCAAATACATACACTTTTTGAGTGCAGATCAATCTTGTCATTCAACCCACTGGACAATGTGTGTTACAAATACCGCATGCATTGTCAGATTATACTGTTTTGTATATTGTGAAGTATCACATGTTACTGGTTACTCAATTGTCCAAATAGGCAAAGTAATAATTCTATAAACTCTTTCAGCTGGTCTGTTTGGAAGAAGAATTTGTAAAAAAAAAAAAAAACAACAATAATACTGTAAACACAAATGTTGTTTCTGCGTGAGAACTTGACACAAACGGGTGTAGATAGACATTCCAAAATGCCAAATGACAAAATAGAAAAATGACAATAGTTTGTATGGAAGATTTAATTTAATGTAGCAACAAGTAACTTCTCCCAAAAAAGAATTAAGCAATCTAACTAGTTGCTGTGATAAGTATAGAGCTACAGTACATTCACTACTAATACTGCTCTTCACACACACTGGACACGACTGCGCAGTTCCCATTCTCTCCATATTCTTACATGGTGCCTATAGCTCCTAGGATGTGCAGGGACGGTTGACAAGCGCTCTGCATCCAAAGCTATCTGGCCTATCATCCCCCCCACCACTGCAATGGGCCCTGGCCCCGGCTTCACACAAAACCCGATATGCCACATTTATTATTTAGTCACTGCACACATCGCTCTCGCACCACACTGCCACTCTGCCATCACCGGTGACACAGCGAGCTGTTCCCTAGCCCTCTCCCATTGAGCCATCTCTGCACTTGATTGCACTAAGCAGGAGCGCACACTCACACACGTACATGCACGAGGCCGCAATGCTGCATAGCAGCGAGCCAGCCAGGAGATAGTGGATGACTGAGGCAGGCTCCCTGGAGCACGATTGGTGTTCTGGAAAAGTCCAACTCGGCTGCAGCACAGAATCCTCCTGACTTGAGCGAGGCGGGTGAATCTCTGTAAACACTTGTGCACGCCCACACACAATGGCACACTCACCGATGTGTGTTTTTCGTGTACACGGTCACACACCTCCACAGACACTAGCGCGTTAACCGACACTCGCAGTACACCCCCAAAATCACACCAAATATTCAGACTGTTAAAGTAGATTCTCACGCACGACTGCTTCAGATGTACTCTGTCATCAAAACTGGCTTGCAGAAAGACATGGGAAGGGAAGGGATCAAGGGGGGTAGAACACACCCACCCACCCACCCACACAAACATTAAAGTATTTTTTTGTAATATAAAGTAAGGCATCAACTTTCAATTAAAATGTTCTAAAATTAAACATGTATTCTTGTATTACATATTATTATTATTATTATTATTATTATTATCATCATTATTATAGTATTTGCACATTTCTGACTACGGAAGCAACTATTTGCTTAGAATCTCAATTAAATCAATGAAATCTCAAATATGTCTTTAATTCTATAATTAAAATAAAATAATAAACAGTACATCCTCTTGTGGTGTCGTGATGTTTGTTGCTTTACAGTAAAACGTTTTTGTTTTTTTTAAACAGGCTACAAAAACTGAACCGGGTGATGAGCAACACATTGCCAGTGTCCTATGTTGTTTAGTGGGTCCCTCATCCATCTATGATGACCTCTCCCTTCTTTTTTTTTTCCCTGGTGAAAAAACAAACAACGGCAGTCAACAGCCAAGAACATCTGGCATGCCTTACGGTGTAACGCCAACCAATCGCGTAACGCTTAAACGGGTCCCTAAAACGTAAACACAGCAAAACAGATTTGGGACAGCGTTATGATGCTACATGATATGTTAGCTTGGTTCCTACAAGTATGGAAACAAACATACAACAACAGAGATATTATTGACTGTTAATAAGTAACAGTATATTTTAAAGAAGAAAAAAAAAGTTTTATAGTTGTCTGAATGAACAACAAAGCCCCACGGATCAGTTACAACTGTCCAATTGTCGCCGATACCGATCCAGCTATTAAAGTCAGTATCGGACCGATTTCCGATCTCAGTATCGTATCGGTGCCATCCCTATTGCACAATACAGTACGTTTGAGTGTTTATTGAAAATTCTTACAGCATGTTTGGAATTGGAACACAACTGGACAGTAGTTGGAGTGGTGAAGAAGATGTGAGCCAAGGAGAGCCGCGAGGGGAGGAGTAGAGATGAGTGTGACGACTCAGGGCTCAAAGAGGTCCGTGCGCGCTTGTTTCGTAACACTGGTCACAACCACAAGGGCAATTCTGGACAGAAATTAAGACTTTGCATCGATCTTTCAAGCACGCCGGCCCATGTAGTACAAGGCGCTGCTCAACATGACCCCTGGATACAGCGACGTCACTCTGTCTCTCTTAGTTACCTCTGTCCAATACCGCTTGTAGCGCCGTACGCCGGGCAACTTTTCCGAAATTCTGTGGGTCTCAGTGTCAGTCTGACTGGCCTTATTGTTAGCATGCTAGGTGTATGGTGTCTGTGGGGGACGCAAGATGCACTGTGACCCCAAAAGGCACCATGTCAGACTCTTTGACCCCAGCCTGAACACATATTAAAAGTATACACTTGGTAGCCAAGGTATCACATCATGTAATATACTCATAACCGTATGTATAAGTGGTAGAACAGAAAGATCATTCACAAAGGTCACATTTGTTCACATTCATTTGAATGTTACACATATAGTCTTGACAAAATACTTCACATTCAAATGCACTGAAAAAGAGGGTTGCATTACTCTCCAACGCATTCTGTCTTTCTCTCTCAGCAAGAAAGCGTGACGGTGAGACTTGAATCCACTGGATGAGGTTCAGACATGCTGTAGGAAGGTCCCAGAATAACAGCAGACACCTTTAGCCAGCGAGGTGTGAGGTGGCAAAGGCCTCTGCTTGCTAACTCCCCCTCACTTGCCAATTTTACGCTTCTCTTGGAGCTGCCACAATCCTTCAGTGGAAACCTACAACAGCCCTTTAAGTAAACCCATAGCCGCCGCACTGCTTGCATTCTAACTTGTACAGAAACGCACATAGACACATACAGTACATACAGTACTTACATACGATCTTGAACAAACGCATAAGTGGGGTAATCTGCAAGGAACCCCAGTTGGGAGAGTTCAAAGCTTTGATAAAGAACTGTAACTGAGGATTGTAATTGCTGATGGATTTTATAATAAGTGTATGTTGCTCTTGTCTGTTCTAATGTGCTCCATTTTCTTTTTATATTCTAACTTTTTAACTGTAAATCTTGGCCAGGTTTTCCTTGAAAAATAGGAAGGGACGTCCTGGTAAAATATAAAAATAAAAAAGCAAGATGCCTAAACCCTACTAGAGTAGGTAAGGAACTTGTACTTAGTCTACGTGGGTGAAGTTAATCTGCTAAGGAACAACAAAATGTATTTATAAACCCATGAAATTCATACAGCAAAACCCTTACTGGGAAATGTTGGTCTGGTGCTCACCCACATATTAAATGCAGGCACGCATGCTGCAAAGCGAAAGCAATCCTGAAAGCTATTAGAAAACTGACCACAAGGCCCACATTAAGCAAGATGACACATCCCCCTAAGGACTATACCATCTCAAACGGGGATGGGCAACTCTAGTCGGGTGGGTGGGACATGAGAGATGTGACACCCAGCCCACAATAGAGGCTCATAGCAGTTCACTGTTGTATGTGTGGAAGCCATGATAACCCTTTGGTTCCCAGTGATGCCAAACAGCTCTGAAAGGGCATCCACAGTATATCTGTGTTCGTCTATTGCCTGGTTCACAGGCAAGACATATTTTATATTTTATATTAATCATATTTTTCATATTGTAATCTACTCACTGTTGATATTTGGGATTTATTGCTGACTCACTGATCTATACTCTCTTCCCTTGACACAGCAGAGCTTCCATGAATCTCCTCACCTGACATTTAGCTTGGGTTGATAACATCATGCTTTGTGGCATATTGGCCCAGGTTTTAGTCTATGATATAATCACCTTTTGCAAAAGAGCTTCACACTTACTAGAAAATCTATTTAGGACATCTAATAGCAACCAGACTAATGACAAATACAAGCAAAACAAAAAAAGTACAACATCTAATGAAAAACAAATCACAAGCTTATGCTATGTTCTAAGGAACAACAGTAAGGCTGATAGATGTTACTGGCTTGTTTCTGGTGAAATATTCTTAAAGGTATAGTCAGCGATTGTAAGATCACTTCATCAGTTTGATCAGTTCAGCAAATATCTACTCACGGTCGGCGAGCTACATTTTCTGTATGTAAATTGCAACACGAACAAAGTGGTGCAGACAGCACCACACAAAACTATCCTAGCCTTCACATTTCCAATATGTTGGGCGGAGCTTCTGACCCTATGACGGGAGAGGTGTTTTTGTATTGATCAAGTGAAAATATAAACATAAAATACAGTAACCATCAGTAATCACTAACCATCCTTACTATTGGGAAGAAGGCCTTTGGCTTGCTTTACATGTGCATCTCTGTGCATCTCTCTTGTACTCCTAATAATATTGCAGTGTGCTTCTTGTCAATTTAGTCTACCATGTCACTCTGTATCTCTACTTCTTTAGTCAAGGATATGTTGTACTGTACTGGTATTCACAACATAGCTGTAAATGCTATTCTGGCTGTTACAGAATAAACATAAACAGTTACAGCAGCATATTAGTTATGCTCTAATAGTCTAACACTGGCATCATATCTCGTTGGAATTGCACGTTCCAAGCACATCTAATGACAAATTTATAAGGGTTCCCAAGCATTTACTTTAATTTAATTTTTTTGTTATAGTGCCCTGTGTACATGGATGCTAAACAGATGCTACACCTTACTAGTAGTATAATAACTGCTTTGTTTGTGAGACATCAGCTGCTTTGTTTGTGGGACATCACGTGTTGCTAAGGAAAATCCGGTAATCTGATTGGTTACTGACACGTGATTTACAGGTCGGAAAAAGTCTATCTGTAATGGGCAATGTCCACATAAACTAGACATAGACACACATATACTGTATACATATAGATGGATTACAGTATGTGCACTAGTGTTCTCTGGGTCATATGAGCTAGCAGACATTTTTTGGTGAAAAAAAAGGTGGCATTACAATCATCAAACATACCCGTTATTCCATTTATGTTTTCTTAACAAAACAAAATGCCAGGAGGGTGGAGCCAGAGAAACTTTGGTCACATGGTCACAACAAACACACATATGGATAAATTAGACTCTTAGTGTTGGCTACTTAAACTGTCCATGTCTTTGTATAAAATGAGAACAGAACCATGGCACTGCAATCCAGGTGGCAGTGTTAGCATCACTGCATTCGTCACTATTTTACACCCATTGGGTTTAGTGTCATACACCCGAGTGACTCGTGTGTTAACATCAACAGTGAATTATACTTACATGTCAATGCCACTAAAATCTTAACACTGCACAATTCTGACGACGAACCCCTGCCAGAGGCTGTCTTTGGCTACAGAGGCACTACATCGGCCACCCTCTGTGATCATGAAGCGTTCCAAGACAGATTATCATGGGGAAAACAGCACTGAGCGTGAAGCTACCTTAAAGGTACATTTCTCGATTTGGGCCTGATATTGCCCTTGTGGTTAAATCCAGAAAAACAAAGGTTCTGGTTTAAAACTCCAGCCACACATGCCTGTGTTACTTGGCTGGAACTCCTCTCTACTCCTCCACTATACTTGCGTCATTCTCTACCCCTTCCCCCTGCAGCTACTCATACGACAACAACACGCATGCTGGCCCTTTAAGACAGTAATCAGTGCTTCAACTAATGCTCCATAGGGCATAAGGTTCCCCCCTGTCTGTTTATGTACTGTAGGATGGCAGCGCCATAAGATAACCTTGAACTGTTACACCCTCAAGGTGGAAATTTGAACCATAAGGCCACTGCAAAGCGTGTGTCCATGTAAGTGAGTGTGGATCAACATGGCATGAGCATAGGCCAGCGATACAATGTTATGCAGATGTAAGGTCTGATATATTTTATATATCATAAAACATATGCATGCATTTTCCCATACAGGCTCATTATTACCGTATGTTTAACTACAGCATTTTTACATTTCAGGTTACTGATGTCAGGATTAATTTCTGACTGAGGCATTTACAATTGTGTAATAATAATACCCCTATTGCGATGGCCATGCATGTGAATTATAATTAATTGCTGGCAGAATGTTCCGTGTAATGTATGAAACAATAGAATCATTTGATAAAACACTCTCTGTCCAATATGGTTGTATACCTTAGCAAGCAAGCTGTTGTTAGTTGTCTGAGCTCTCGCTGTGCTCGAGGAATTGTTACTGTTTTGAACACGGCCATTTAGCCAAGCGGGCAAGTTACCGGAAAGAACAGCGGCAGAAACTGGGGGAGGGGGGCCGTGCCACACTGACACCTGGTGCTCCAGATGACAGCCCCATGGCCAGATGGACCATGTTACGCACACACACACACATTCACGAATACCCCACCACTACACTTGGTTACACACACGCATACACACACACATGCACGCATGCACGCACACACACATACACACACACAAACACACTATTTCGCGAATACCCCTACGGCCCCACCCCTACACACACATGCACGCACACACACACTCACACACATACAATCTCTGTGACACTGTACACAGCACTAAATCAATGTACAGAGAATCCTGAGTTTGAACCAACCGAATGAGCAATGACTATAGCTTTTGAAAGTGGTGCTGGGAGTATGTCGGGCAGATTAAAGAGACCCCATGGTGCATGCCTACCCTACACACACCACCACCTGTCATTTCCCTGCTGTATGCGTCACTCCACCAAAAAGCCCCTGCACCACTCCTCTTAAAGGGGAACACCCAAGTATGCAGCAGCCAATGACTGGGATTGTTCACGTACCAAGATACAGTATTATTGACTGGCCTGTCACGGTCACACAAATGAAAGTGACACATCAGTATTTTGATTTGAGACCTCGGCGCTGAGTAAAGGAACAATGGCTTTAATTACACAGCTATTACTATATATTTCCGCTATGTGTCAATGTCTGTACGGTGCTGAGGGTGCTCCAATTGTCAGCTAGCATCTGCGTTTCTGACAAGTTGATGGTGGTACAATCGCCTGCCAGTGGCACACTTTAGTATGGAAAGTTACTATAGCAAAAGAGGGAGATTCCTAGTAATATAATACTGACTATACCTACTGAACATTATTGAAATCTTTTCAATGTAATCAGTGTCAAACTTCAGTGCCCCTTAAAGAGGACAAGAAGAACTATAGAGCAACGGTTTTCAAACTGTGGGTCGGGACCCACTGAGTAGGAGTGAGAGGGTCGGGAAAATTGCAAGCGGCCATTGCATGAATGAATGAAGAATATCAATGAAAGGCTTCTGCGTTTTACTATCGTGTTGTTCCACTCATTGGTTGTGAGTAAGTTTGTGGCTAAATAGCCTACTTGTTCCTGATAGGATGATATCCTATATAGCACACCATAGATTCTGGAGCGCTATGCTCAAACATATTTGGCGCACATAGCATTAGCAAAATGGATAGGTTTTTGAAAATGACGTTACCGGTACTTGATGTTGGGTGGGTCTCTAAATAGATTAGTACTCTCTAGGTGGGTATTGGCAGAAAAAAGTTTGGGAACCCCTGCTATAGAGTGTATAGGTCCCATTAGCTCGTGGTACATATCCTGTTTTGTTTCAAACTGATTACCTACTTCTTGTTTAAAGGTGTGGCAAGTGATTGTAAGCTAATTGTAAGCTAATTAACTTTTTGTTAAATTCAGCAAATATCTCCTCAAAGTCTGCTTTGCCCGTTCTGTGTGTCTGTGTGTGTGTGTTAAGTGCTAACAGCCAATTAAAATCTACAACTCCACTTCCTGAAAGTGTTGACGAGCTTAAGCTTGAACTAAACTGCGGCAATTTTTGCTTGTGCGTGTGGGAGCGACTACTTATCAACAGAAATCGCTGGTTGACTCTGGAGTAGTCGCTGGACCGACCGCTGATAGCAACCGAAACCTGACACTCTATCAACTTTTTCACCAATCAGAATCTAGGTAAAGGATATCAGGTTGCAGAGTAATATCAATATTTAAAAAGTTGTTTATTAATTTTTTTTTCAGCAGCCTGTAAACTGTTTACTGTTTGCATTTCAACATGTTACATTATAGAAAGTGAGTGGTATGAATATAGGCTCATTGTTGGCAGAGCTACGCAGCTCTTTTAACCCACTGAAAAGCTAGCTAATAAATGGCATATACTACATTTTGTAATGCAAGCACTAGGCTACTAGATGGTGTTTGCTGTTTACTAGCTGTTAGTAATCGTCCTGCAACTTCCTCATTCCTGGTTTCTCAGGTGTCCACGCAGACTATCTGAAGGTTTCTAAAAGAGTGTCCTCGCCCGAGAATGTTTTCGTGTGTGGAACACACACAATCGTGATGATCAAAACAGCAATAAAACTGTCGATAGTAGCTATTCTACACCTTGTTGTAGTTCTAGCTTTACAGGGATAATATCAGACATTCAGCATGAGTCAATGTGACGTAGTGGTAATAGGTGGAAGAGGCTGAGACCCAGCATCAACGCGTATCCAATTTTGGGGGCGGAGCCTCTGAAGGATCACCCTATAGCATCTTTCTCCGGCATTGCTTACTCTACCGTTGGCGTTAACACCAAAAAGAGCCAACCTGAAATGCGACTGGAAAGTCACAGACGCCTTCAACTCCGAGTCAAAACTCAATGCATGTCATTATTCAATTAGCATCTGAGAGAAGACGAAACAAGACTCCAACTGTCCACCATCCCCATCAGGGCTATTCCCAGCACCCTCTTACCTCCAGAGCAGCAGAGGGCTTCTTCTTCAGCTCCTCACACTTGCGGAACTTGCAGATCTGGTGGCCCGTCTTGCGGTTCCGGCAGCTACTGCACTGCTCGCAGTTAATCCTGCGTCGGCAGGGCGGGCACATGCCGCAACGTTTCCGCTTCTTCTTCCCGGAGCTGATAGCAGAGGCCAGCTCGCTCTGCGCCGGGTACTCCGCCAAGCCGGCCATGTGCAGCGCGCTGTCCGCCAGGAACACTCCCGCCGGGGTCATAATGAAGAGCCCCGGGTTGAAGGGGAAGCCTCCTCCGATGCCGTACGGGAAGTCCATGGGACCGCCCACGGCGTCCGCCACCGACGCGCCCTCCACGTCGCTCGCCCCCGAGCTGGCGTCTCCGCCGCCACCGCCGGTGCCCACGCCCAGGCCCATCCCCATGCCCATGCCCCCGGGAAGGAGCATGTGCTCCATGCCGGCCCGTTTCAATAGCGCCGCTGCCTGGGCAAAGTGCAGCAGGCCGTTCTGTCCCTCCAGAACCTGCTCCAGGGTCCGGTCCAGCTTGGCCGCTGCCAGTGCGGAGACGGTGGGCTGGGGCTGCGGGGCGGGCGGGGGCTTGGACGCGTGGCTCTTGGTGCCGCCGCCGTGAGCATTGTGTCCGGAGGATGCGGCTGTGTACTGGGAGAGGGTGCGGGAGTTCTTAAGGCTCTTGCTGAGGGGCTCGCTGATGATGCCACTGCGGTTCCTGCGCTCTACGATGGGCGAGTCCTGCTTGTTGCAGCTGCTCCGCTCCAGGTCCTCTGTCCGGCTCCCCTCCGACAGCACGCCAGACATGGTCCAGGGAGCGTGCCGCGCCTGGGACTCCCGGGAGGGGGGATGGGGGAGGGGAGGGGAGGTGAGGGCAGAGACAGGGGGGTGCCAAGAGGTGGTGGGGGCGGGAAGGGCGGACGAGGAATAGGGAGGGAGGGGCGAGGCGACGACCGCTCGGCGACGACCGCTCGGCGCCCCCCGACGAGCGCTTGAGTGTACGGCTCGCCTCGTGGACCGATCAGCCGTCGGTTGACAGGCAGGGCCCACAGCCGTCGTCTGCCCTCATCCACATTGTTCCATGGGCCGTCTGGACACTTCACAGAGGGAGAGAGGAGGGGGGTCCTTGTAAGAGGAAGCCTTGAACAAACATCCAGTAAACAATGAAGCTTCACTGGAGAACATTTTAATGCCCACGGTTATTTAATGGCATTGGGTCGGCCAAGCATCAACTGTAAAACCTGATGTACTCCAGTAATTAGACCCAAGTGAAGTTGGTCTGATTAGGTGCATTTCTGCATCTCTAACAATACCCTATCTACCTGTATATCTATACCGTAACAACATATGAGAAACAGGTTATTGAATTATACGTGACAGATAATTAGCATTTCAAATGGTCTATAAAAGTACTTTTAGAAAACAAAAAGCTAATCTAAAGACATTTAAATATATAACCACTCATTAATTAGGCACTGCGACCACCTTTACTAAATAGTTTACAACATATTTAATTTGAAAGATTGTTCATGAATATTTATATATTATTGAGGCGCTTACACACAAACATGCACTGCATGCATGCACGCACACACACACGCACACACACCTACATACACAACCACATTAAAAATCAGGTGATAGTTTTAGTTGTTTAGCTAAAAAATCTACGGGTTTTGGTGTCGAGACATTGATTAAGACCTACAGTACACTGCACCAAAGGAGGCTATAGAAACAGCTCTTACACAGGTCATGATATGACTTAAGGTATCGCAATCCCTCTTTTATTGAATCAGTTATAGCCTAAATGAAGACGATTACTTTTTTGTCTCCTAATGGAACTACATTCATTTTTGATGTCTGTTACCGTGTTACAAGAAATACATAGACAGATTATCTATGCCCAGGTGTTAGCTTGTTGCTAGAAAAGTTACTTTGACTTTAAACCACTTAAATAAATCAATGGAAGCAGTTAGGTGAGACCAATATTTTATGCATAATGTACTGTATAGGTACAAACATCCTGGTTTACAGAGCTTGTATTGAAGTCAGACAATTAAAGGAAACCCTTATTCATAGAGAAAAATTGTAACAGTGATCCATATTTTGCACGCTATTCTTGTGTTAAATACAAGGTCTATCCTTATTGATCTACAGGGGTTTGACTTTTAGATCATGTGAACAACATACATGTTTAAGTCTATCAGCTATATAACTGAGAAAACACAACACATATTTTCTTGGGATAGCTTTTTAACAACGCTATTAACAAAGGGGTCAATAATGTCTGCCTTATCATTCCAGGTTTAAGCACCAGTAGACTTGCACTCAATACCCTTGTAATAGATAATATAATACGTTATGTTCTAGTATATAAACTGTACAGTAATTGTATTTTGTCGATAATTGCACAATATAAATGACAGTTATCATACAATATGAATGACAGTTATCAAATTAGCCTACAATAAATACAGCACATACAAACCCTATATTAATTTAAATAATACATTCGTGCTAGCCATAATTTTGACTACCGGATTTTACAGTTTTATAGTCATGATCATTACAACAATATAGCTGTCAAAAGTTTCATTCTCCCTTCACTCCCCACTTCATCACATCAATTTACAGCCCCTGCAAATGACTGACAGGGTGTATGGATACCCAGTGCTCAGCAGAGACAATTATTATATTATTAGACTTATTCTGCAGAGAAAGAAAGTCTACTGCTTCCCTCATTGGTAAGAAATAAGAACTAAATGTATATATACTGTATATATAAATAAATAAATAAATAAATAAATAAATAAATAAATGTAAAGGTGGCAATATCAAGGTGATAAGGGTATAAAATAAGTTTATTACATAAACCTTCTATATGCTTAATTATTTCTCACAGATTCTCAAATGTGTGGTGCACTGTAAGACGGAGCCACGATAAACCATAAACACATATGCATAGAAATTAAATATTCATGCTCCGAAACTTGATGCTTTTGTACATATATATACTCACAGGAGTAATACATTTCCCAAGATGACAACAGTGTGCAACATTATATGCTCAGAGGGCTATAGCTACTTCTACATAAGAGTCAATGCATCCTATAAAAGACTTGCAGCAGTGTAAGTAGCGTTAAATCACAGGCCAAACGGTAATAACCACTGCAAATTGTACGGAAATTGTGGCCAGATCTTCTCCAACAAACACGTGTGTCTACAAATATGTTTCTCTATTTGTTTGCTCTGAGTCAATCTATCCCACTTCAATCGTACTCTTAAATTACTAAACCTAAGAAGGGTGGGGTGAGGAGTAGCTTCATTAAAGTGCAGCTTTTCATTCCGTGATTGAACATTAATTTGAGGGACATCTCTATCTGTCTAACTATTTGTGTTCAACACCGTGTTGAATTGAATCTGTACGTGAAAAGACCTCCACACATGAAATTATTATTTAAACTCCAATGGGGCCCATATACTTTCATCTCAAATTATTGAAGAAATGCTCTATTTACTATGTATTAGGAGCTACTTGATATGTCCAGAGTCTCAAGAGCAAGTGAACTCACTTCTGTGTCTATTCTGACAATATTATCACCTTTTTTGGCGGGAAGAAAACATGTTATTGTGCTTATTGAGATGATTTCGCTTTGCCATTTCTCATTGTGAGTGGTCTGGGCACCAACCGCTACTGTTTGTGCTGAAATGATTTGCCAACCAATTAGTCCTAACTCTCAGCTTTGACCATAATATAATTGGTAAAATGACAGATCAAACTCTTCTTGCTGGATGTCTCTATAAGTTCACTAGGCCAGTGAGGGACTGCATGTGAGGCATAAATGTGTGTTACTGCTTTGGTCTAGTGTAAGATGCCTGTGGCTGCCCATCTATGAAACAGACAAACTACACTGCTATTTCCCCTGACCTGTCCATGCTCACAAACAAGCACACACCACCTCCCACAGAAAAGCTGAGGAAATGGCCGGGCCGGTCCATATATGGCAAACAAAGGGAAGGGGAGGGAAAGAGGATGATGTGTGTGTGTGTGTGTGTGGTGTGGGGGGTGTCTGTGCAGTGTGTGGAAATTGGAAGGCCAGAATTAGTGGGAGGTAAGGCTTCAAAGGCAAGAGCACAGCCCCCACATTCTCACCAGCTCAGGGGGATGTGGCGCCAGTGAACCAGAGCCAGCCCAGAGCCCCTCAGCCCCTCAGCCCCTCAGCCACGCAGTTTCAGTTTCGCCCTCTCTCAGCCTGATGACCAGGATCCGGTTTCTAAACCACATCTTAACACTAACTTCGCCTTTGTCTAATAAATATGAGTCACTGTGACAAATCATCATCTATAGTAACTGTTGCCGTGGTGTGGTGGGAGATAAGATTTACAAAATGACGCCACATTTATTTAAATGCAGCTCTGGCTTGATAATTGTTTCTGGGTTTTATATATTTTACAATACAACTTTTCCTTTGAAGATCTAGGGCTGTTAACAGTTGGGAAAGGGCCTTTATACGTATAACAATAACACATCTATTGAAATTAAATATAATATATACATTAAACAATTATAATAAACATTTCATTCAAGCCACTGTCATATTAAACTTGAATTTACTTTAATATTGTCCACAACATGGACAGTATACGGTAGTTTAATGCAATAACATTGATCATCCCTAATGCTAGAAATGCGACAGTACCTCATTATCTGTGGCAGGATGGGAGCATAATCACCTTCCCCCCACCACATTACAGTATGTCTGCGCATAGTTCCTATACACCCAGAATAATGTGGAGACTCAATCTTTACATTGAAATGGACAAGAGTTGTTGATGTACGGGTAAAGGTACGGACCAATTTAAGGGTATAAATGGTATGGGATAACTGTCAGTAAGTTCATTTATTTATTTATTTTACAAATAATCACAACACTGTGATTTGACCTCAAGCAACATTTTATTTGGAACAAAACATAAATGGTATTAAAAGCTAAATGGAAGGCAATATACAGTATATATATACATATATATATACTGTATATAAAAAAAGCTAAAAAATTTCTAGTATGTGCATTACAGACACTATAGAAACCGACCAGCAGCAACATTGAGCTGATAGAGATCACAACTGGCATAAAAGTTCAATTATTTCTGCTATTTCAATCACATGTAACATACAACCAGTTTGAATGTTACAGTATATATGGTATTAAAATGGAAGTTGTTCATAAGTTTTAACCAGCGCCATGGAAATAACAGAGTTACGCTAACGGAAGTTTGAAATTGTCAACAATCACATGGTTCATGAGAGGCTAAACCTATGGCAACATAGTTCACGGAAGTGTTTGGTGGGCAATTTTTATATATACAGATATATAGCTTCATTTTTTGGTAATTAGTAAGTCAATAAATGCATTGATTTACATTTAACTACTACTACTTTTACTTTTAGTATTTAGGCTAACTTCCGGGAACTACGAGGCTCCACAATCCGCCATTGCTGTGAAAAAATGGGTTATGGGAGCGAACAGAGATGGCGCGAATCTCTCTATACATGGCCCTGGTTTTAACTATTGGGGGAGTGGGTGAGGAACTTTCAGACAAACATAATATAATGATAAACCAAAATGATAGCATATATTCCATACATCTTCAGATGTAAAAAGGTTTAATGTGACTAGGATGTGTGTGCGTGTGTGTGTGCGTGTGTATGCGTGTGCGTGCGTGTGTGTGTGTGTTTCATCTACCTGCCAATCATTGTTTGGCCATCACCATATAAGCATGTCACAGAATTTCCTGTGTTAATCACTCACCTCCGCTGTCAGTGTAGGCTATGGTTCTACTGATCTAATATAAATCAACCCATTTCAGCTACATAAGGCTGACTTCGATTATCAGTCAAAATGTCAACAGAGCTGTTTCTTAGTATTTAACAGTATTCTTTATTTTTATTTTTAATGCATGTTTTATTTAATTAACCACTATTACTATATAATGTTATTTTTGTTTCCCAAAATTAATGTATTTGCTGTGATGTGCTAGGTTACAGAGAGATTACATTTGAGTTTCATGCTCCTCAGGTCCAGGTGTAATTTGACCTCTGTTGGCCTTTGGGGACACCATAATTAAATGTCAAATATGAACACTATTACAAGCCACATTTCCTCCCAGATAACATAAAACTTTAGGTATCCAGCTATCCCTATCATTCCCTGGAGCCTTTTAGTATATGAGTTTGCGTGTGTTTATTTTCCAGTTGACACAGAGCTTGCTACTGAGGATTAGGGGACCAAAACGGATCAGTTAGAAACCACATATGTACTTTTAAATCCATAGGCTCGGCTGCAGAACACAGCGCCATTGGTTGCACAGAGAGTTACTTAACAGACTGCAACCAACTACATATACATTATTAGTAGCTTTTCATTGCAGTTAAAAAATGGTGCAGTAGATACATGTATATTTTCTATTCTTTTAACAATATCACATGTACATATTTTTGTTTTACTTATGGACAAATGGATCAAAACATTTTCAATACACGCAAGTGTTTACCTCAAGGATACATCTGCAGGTAAAATTTTTGGGCATCAACAGCTGCATTTGAAGAAAAAAATAATAATGCAAAAATATGCCACATTACTGTCAATTGTTATTTGGATGTATGTTATCACAGTGAAACCTGCTGTTTGTATAAAACCCTAATCATTAAACCCTTCACTGAGGCTCCTGACCTCTGACAGCACTGAATCTTTAATTGACAAGAAATATGCAATGCTGCTTGAAGCTTAAAGTATTTATTATTATAATCTAAAGCAGCTAAAACCAAGCCATTCATAAAACGGTAGTCAAAAATGAAGCTGGTAAGATGGACACATTGATGAATGAACGGTTGGCTGAACTGGTTCAGTGGTTGAATAGCTAGATGACAGAGACAGATGGATGGAAGGAAGTGTTTTGGAGCTTTACATCTCTCCAACTCATCACAATCTACGTCAACGTCAAATAAACTGTAAACGACCTACCCCTAATAGCGCTAGAAAAGGTGTAAACTTGTTTATGCATGTGCACAAAAAGAGGAGCATAACTCTAATGGCCATTACATTTCCAATCAACACTTAATAGCAATACATACATTTCTTAACATTTTACACTTCACACTGCGAACTATATGACTATCATACAAAGCAAAAAAGACAGGGACTAACTGATATTATTTAAACAATGTATGCACCATTAATGCAGAGAACGTTAGTTATATCTTGCAGCTTGATGCACCGATATAATATTGAGACATTTGTTATTGAGAGAATTAATGACTTGTAGATTTGACAAACTCTTATTAATAACCACAAGAGCAACAATGAACGGCAACTTCCAACCAGACTGAAAACAAGGAAGGAGGATATACATTCTTAACGTAATGCCATTATGAGGTGGAGATGCCACAGACGCAGGTTACCGTAGATGTGAGACAGGCTTAATGAAGTAGATGTACCAAGACACAATATAAACGCAATGCTTCCCCTCCAGACACGCTGTCTGCAGACTCTCACTTGCCTATGCTACATTCCCCTTTCCCCCCGCCTCATATCGTTATTGCACACAAGCATGCGCGCACGCACGCACGCACATGCACATTAGAACGCACAGTGGAAGTTTAAAGCCTGGTAACCATAATTAGGCTGAGGCTCACTATGCTGTCCGTTGTCTCTAACCTGGGGTGACGCACCCTTTCCCTCGTTATACATTTATACATAAATAAAGTAAGCACTGAAAAAACAACCGACCACGATGCACACATTGACTTCAATATAATTTACATTAATATACTTCCCCGAAACAACGATAGCCTATCGGTACAGAATAGGTAAGCTAAATGGCGCATAGACATTTAAACTTTGCAATTATAAGCAATAGGCTATGAAACCAACGAATCACAAATAGCCTACATAACAACATATAACATATTTCCGATTTAGCCTATCAAGTTGGCTGAATGTGTTCTTTAAAATATATTTGATAGCGCAGTTAAGAAGCAATATATCTGATTATGGAGGCGTTTATTGGTTCACAATTATGGTGGTAGGGGAAGACTGCTAAATAAAAGTTTCAAATGAACAGGGACCAATAGTAGTCATAGTCTAAGTCTCACTGTCACGGCAGGCTTTATACTCACAGACATCAACGGACTCAAATCACACTGTCAGAATGTCGCTCATTTACCGACGGCGTCAAGTTTTGTGCGCACAGGATTAACGCATATGTTGCAGTACCATAACTGTATACATTACGAATAATTTCGATAGAAATATACATGTCCTCACTGTCAATGAACATCTGCGCTAGTGGGGACTTCTAAAATGACAAAGAAAAAGCAATACAAGACAACATTGTCCATTCAACGCGGTGATGATCGCCGTTACATGTGTAGCAACGCGCCCGACAATACTATTAAATCTTAGCCTAAGCAGCGCAAAATACCTTTTGTCTAGACTCACTGACCTAAGACCATGGTTATCTGCGGTACCAGTTCTGCAGCCGCACATTCGAGGATATACAGTGGAACCATTCTCGTATTCACCCCAGACCACTTGATCCTACAGGAAGATGACATCCCAACTTTCAGAAGACTTCAACAAAGTATGATTCCCCCCTCCCTTCTATGTATCTGCATATTTGCAAACATGGGCCCATTTTATTCGCACCTACCAAAGCAGATCCAGGCAAAGGGGAGGGCTCCCACAGTCCGAGCGGTCCGTCTGTAAGCCTACCGCACAGACTGGTGACAAAAACAAAGGAGGAAAAAAGCTTACTGTCCTATAACTAAATCTACAGAGTGCCCTCCTGTAGATAACAAGTGAAAATTTCACTCCAAATTATTGAAAAACGTACTTTCTCAGAAGCTGAACGCGTGGGTTCCCCTGCCTCACGGTCCTAGCAATCCCACCTCTACATCCCCGCTCGCAGAGAGGAACATGCAAACACATTTCATAGATTTTTGGAGCCTTGCGGAAAAACCGAACTGGACTTTCGGCGGCGCATAGACGGAGAAAAATATCGAACGGGAACATGACATAGGGTGTAGAAACGTCCCATTTGTAGAGGGAAGATGTTGTAATTTGTAACTGTGTGATGTTAGTATGGGAGTGTCAGTCAGTTGTCTGATATTAGAGGTTAAACCAATGAGATTATGCCTTGAAAATCGGTTGCATTGTAATAGGCATGTACAGCTCATCCTCTAATTTGCTCTCTTCCTCCCTCCCTCCTTCTTTCACTCTATATGGATATGATATGAATACATACAATAATTTCCAATCCAATAATAGCCTACCTTTCCTATAGCCATAGTCTGTCTACATGTTTAACATTTAGCATTAAGTGTCTCCGTTGTTTAAAATGTTTACAAGACTGATATAAAATAATAGAAAGCATACATATATTGAAACCTATATCTGTCATTTTACACCACATTGCGTCATTGTATTGGGAAATTAAATCAACAGTGAGTTTTAATGTTCAATTGAATGAGGCTATTACAATTCAACTGACCGGTGACATTTTGGTCTGTTGCAAAAATGTAATATAGGTTACCTTACTTAAAGTTTACATTTATTGGGCTGAACAGTTGTGTAAGTGTGTGGTCTGCCTCATTTTCCCACCAAGAATATGCAACCTTTCCGTGTAAAGGAGTGGTCAGTTTTTATCGTCTGGGATGGTTTAGTTCCTAACGGGCGCACAGCTCTTCCTCAACGCTCAACCCAAAAGTCCACTCCACCTCTTTCGACTGTCCTGTCTGCTGGCAGGCGGCCAACCGAAGTGTGTGGAAATGACACCGCCAGGGCGGCAGAGATTTTCCTTCATTTCTCTCCTTCCCGATCGCAGACTGGCTGACATTGGCTAGAAAGTGGAGCAGCTCGTCAGGGACGATCAATGCGAATCGATCGAGCCGTGTGGTAGAGGCTTCGAGCTGGAAAATATCGCGGCAGCTCGAGAGAGAGGTAGAGAGGGTGGGTGGTGGGAGGCGCGGGGGGGGGGGGGGGGATGTGCTCTACTAACACTGTCAGAAGCCAACCGACCTCCCAGCACACAAAATGCTTCTGCTCTCATAAACATAACACTCAGTAAATACTGAACCCATTGGCCCACTAAATGCGCAATAACGCAGAAGAGGCTCAATGCGGATCATTCAATTTGATAAAGTTTGACTTTATCATATTACATAATTCCATATTTTTTAAGAACTATAGGCCTAATTATGTTAAACAATAGTTGCAGGTACATTCATTTACATACATTGTAAACATATTCAATAACGCATTCCATAAAAACCAGCAAGTGGCGTTTGGAAAGAAGATTATATCACGTTACTTTTTACAAGAATCAATCAAAATTTCATGGATATCAAAATTTGGTTTTCCATAATTTAAAACACAGTAAAAAAACCTGAAATCAATCAATACATCTGCTCTTAATTGCTGTAGGCCTATCATAGCCTATATAAAAAAATGGGTTGGTTCAATATTTACTCTCATTCAGATGCAAGTGTGCGAGTGTTCAGATTCAAATTCAACCACAAATAAAAAGCCAAACGTCACAGGTAACATTTCACATTAATACGCATGTGTACTATAAAAAAACGCTCATGAAACATTTATATCACACAAAATTGCCAGCCTATTTGTCATACTTATAACTGTCCAGCCGGGATGCCGATCTTTTAAATTAATGCAGCCCTTCCATTACAACCAAAGAAGACACTTTTGTGTATAACAATTAAGGGAAGTTTTCATTTCATGCAGCCTCATTTTGGCTTCTATTTGAGAAAGTTCAAGGTCACACTGTATTACAGAGACTGCTTGCAAGGTTCAAATGACCACTGGTAAGTATATTAAACCCCAGCACTCAGTTAAAGATGGTTTCATTCAACCGGTTTGATTAAATCATTCCTGCTTGGCAAATACTTTTTAAAAGTGTGTACAATTCAGCATGATTTGATTAGAAGGAAAGCACCATGACAACACTGTCCACACTGACCACTGATTCATCATCAATGATGATGCATTGTTACTGTCTGTCTTGATGTTTTCGGCCGCCTTCACTTCCTGTCACAATTATTTTTCACTGTTGTATAATATTAAACACTGAGTAGGCCTACGCGCATTAATTAAGGGTAGGCATACATGAGACTGATGGGTCTTTTCTGAGTCATGCAACAATGCATATTCCCTACAGAATCCCTCTAAGATGTACATGCGCAGTATGTATCTTAAAATATTCTCTCCTTAGTTCATTTGTTATTGACATTACAGGTCCTAGTATTTTTCTCATCCAACCATATAATCCATTCATCCATTGTGGTGGCAGAAAGGCAAATAGAACACCCAAATATATTTTGCACCACCAATGGAGTCAAGCAGCTGGAGGATATAATCCCAATAGGGCCTCCTTGTTCTGTCCCCGGGGCTTCTCTCTGTCTGCTTTGTGTGGTACATTTCTAAAAAAGGAGGTGACCAGGAGGTGTCTATAAACTACCTCCGCTCTTTTCAGTTTGGAGGAGAAATGTCTTGACTTCAAGGTACTCCCAGTTTCGCTGAGCCACTACGACTGACCCGTCTTTACAATATGTGTCTACCGTAGTG
This sequence comes from Typhlichthys subterraneus, assembly GCA_027564835.1. Classification (NCBI taxonomy): domain Eukaryota; kingdom Metazoa; phylum Chordata; class Actinopteri; order Percopsiformes; family Amblyopsidae; genus Typhlichthys; species Typhlichthys subterraneus. The sequence continues at coordinate 1,361,593 of JAODUH010000006.1, forward strand.
AGGGGTCAAAAGAGCATTTCAATGGGGTTGTGAATTGACGTCAAGATTTTGTAGTAGTAGTTCTAACCATTTACATATTTCTAATCTTGTTTGATAATCCTAAAATGCATTTAATAGTCATATACGGTTTCTCATATGTATATTCTTATGCTGTTATTCCAGTTGAAGTGTTAAAGGTCAAAATATATTAGACAGCTGGCTATACAGTATGTTGGGCCTCGTAAACGCTTACTTTCCGCGTTTTGAGCTTGTTGCACGTGTGAGACTGCATCATGTTCTACAATAGAACACATATGTCCTAGTAGAGGCTGGGGTCAAGAGCAGTATGACAGGGAGAGAGAGAGAGAGAGAGAGAGAGAGATTTAGCTATACACAGTGGGCGAGCAGAAATCTGTGACTCAGGACCCGTCTCTGGTGGGTGGACAGCCATGCTCAGTTCTTTGTAGCCTTGACTCTGTAGAGCAAGACAGGGGTACTTTCCTGACCCAGGGAGGAGGATTAGTGTTGCGTGGCCTCCATTTCCAGCTGCACACATGACTAGCGCCAGGGAAGAGCCCCTAAAGACAGCCCCAAACAGGGTTGTGAGGGGTTTAAAAGGCTCAGAGGAGAGATGAACACCAGGGAAGATAGCACAGAGAGTAAATTCACCAAAACAACATTACAGCCTTCACACATATTTCTGACGGTTCTTCTTTCACTAATTTTCTCTCTCCCTCTGTGAAAACTGGTATATGTTGGTCCTTTATCAGCAATTAAGAGATGCTTGAAGTTTATATTATATTTATTATTTCAGTTTATTTTAAATACTGATTTGTTGGCACACAAATGGGTTATAATGATATTGTTCCTAACTGCTTTGATTGGATTACAACATGCTTGAAGTGACAATTTAATCCTGAGCCATTGTTGTTGTTGAGCCTTCTCAGGAAGGAGGCCAACCAGCATTTCTGTGAGCTGTCCTTGTTTTAATTACGTGTACAATGTAATGAATCTGAGAAATATTGTTGTGAATACCTAATCCAAGACGAAACTCACCAGCGAAGTTATAGAGTCTGAGCTGTGCGTGGGTGCAGGCGTTTCATTGCTACAGATTTCGCAGATGCTGTTTTACATTGTTTTGCTATTGGACCAATACACTTGCAAAATCGGACTTCATGGGTTTTTATTTTCTCTACATCCTGCTGAATAAAAGTAATTCAGAGTGTTAGCCACAGATTAGATGCGTAATGGTAATTGAGGTTTGCACAAATTATCAATGACATGGCGCCATCTAGTGGCAGTGTGCAATAGATTTTTGTTCACGCCTAGGTAAAAAAAATTAGGGACTGTCACATACTGTAGGAAGAAGAATGACATTCGGGGCCAATTCATTATTCTTCCATTCTCAATACGGCTTCAACATTTAGTTAATGCCATAAAGAGTTTGGAAACAATATTAGTAGATCTACATTTATGGTTCTCACAAAAGTAAGATATTTAAAAATGACTGCATTTATTATGGTGAATTTATGGCACTTCATAATGAATTGCAAATCATTGAATTAATACTAATAAATATATATTTAACATAGCACCCTTTTAATATAGTATAGCATGTTAAAATTCATATAGGAGGTCTATCATATAAAAAACCTTTATCAAAGTGTTCAGCCCATAATAATGAAAGAACAAAACCAATGCACTATAGGCCTACTAAAATACAGCTGGTAAAATGTACAAATGTACAAATGGTCCTCCAGTCTCCTCTCACTTGGCTATTCTGGAGGTGAATGTGGTTGTACAGACGCAGCTGGTAGCCAGAAAGGTGTTTGGACATTTTGGAGATGAGATGTTTGCCAATCAGTATTAATTTTATTGTTGGCATCAGGCCTGTGACAGTTATCTTTACCTATGATATTCAGTCATGTTGTGCTGTGTGCTACTTGCGGTAGTATTGTCAGTCCTGTTTTTGGTTTGTGTCAGATATAAAAAGGTGTTTACATGCCAGGATGCGTATTTTTCAGTGTTAGTGGGTGTGTGCCAATCCCTGGACTTTTTGACCTAGGCTTGTCATGCTTGACATGTTTTGGCCCTTTGGAATAACACACAACACACAAATTTGGGAGCCCTTAATAACAACAACAACAACAACAACAATAATAATACAAATAATAATCATCATTATCATCATCATCATCATCATCATCATCATTAAAAATCATTAAAATAACATAGAACATGAGGAGTACAACTATTCTAATAGTGGTATGTTCATCTGTTTAAGATTTCATTTATTCTACTCCATATGTGCGAACCAATAATGAATATGTATTTGTATATGGATGTATATTAATGGATTGTTTTAGGATTTAGGTTAGGCTATGCCCCTATTGCATTCTATGAGCTTTGATACAAAATTGTTTAACATTTAGGATTTATGGGCAAAACGTCAAGGATTGTCTCATGTTAGGCCTATATGACATCTGACCATGCAATTAGTGTGAGTATAGCCTGTGCATTCAAATAATCAATTTTAACTCATGACATACAGTATGACAAGTAAGCATATGCAATATCTTACAGGGAGGCACAGTATTCATCTGATATTATTTAAAAACAGATGAAGTAAGGATACCGATTTATATTTCTGAAGGCTTGACACAGTTGTTTTACAAAATAAACTATAATGTTGTCAAGTAGCTTTACATAAAGTAGATTTAAAGACCACCAAAAGGCCGATCCAAAAGGGCAGCGGCACCGGCACCGGCACCACCATCACCATCATCATCATCATCATCATCATTATTAAGGGGCAGGATAGTCTAGTGATCTGGGTGTTTGATTTCCAGTCAGAAGTTCGGGGGTTCAAGCCTCGGAATTGTCCTGTAAGCATAATTGAGCGACATGTACCTGCTTCATGTAAGTGTAGGCTACTCATTTTAAGTCACTTTGGATGAACGCATCTGCTGAATGATTTAATTGTAAGCATAGCATAATGCTTTAACAAACACATGCTATAATTTTGCATACATATATTGTATTTAGCCTGCTTTAGTTTTTCAGTTATGTTTTGATGAACAAATTATCAAAGCAAAGTAGGCTATAGCCTATTATGGGATATGCTTCTTAGTGCCACTTTCTCTAGCCTATAACAAAAGGCAAACCATGTTGCTATTCCATTTTTTAGCTAAGCAAAAGTGGTCAACTATTTAGATCAACTGAAGCCCCCTATAGCATGTGTTTTATATTCAAGCCGCATTAAATGGGAATGTACAAAACAAAGACGTTAAGATGAAAATGCACGGCTTCCTATGCGGAGCAAACCATACAGGAATACCAAAACATGGCTTGCTCGCTTGCGTGCGTGCGTGCGTGCGTGCGTGGGGCAACCCCAGCTCAGCCTCCATCTGATGGCAGCATCAGGCAGTCCCGCGAAACATTTGCGTGGGAGTTCCCTTCACCGCCATGTCGAGATAGTGGCTACACGTACCCCCTCCTCTCTCTCTCTCTCTCTCTCTCTCTCTCTCTCTCTCTCTCTCTCTCTCTCCATCTAGCTCTCCTCCCTGTGTAGTTCTACCGCTCTTTACCATTCCCCCTTGCTGCACTGTACCCTCTCGATTCGTGCATCCTCCCCCCACATCAACAGCATAGAACAGCAGCAGCTACAGCATCCACCCTGTTTGGGTCCACGAAGTCTTTCTCGGCTATTGGAACTGCACGGAGGGGTGCTTCCAAGTGATGCCACAAACCAACCAGCGTCTCGTAACCAAAACGCAGCAGAGATAAATATCGATTGCCTGTGGAGAGGAGGAAGAGAAACGCGTTTGCCTTGACACAGCAACTGCCCATGAAGATGTCTAACGTTGACATCGTCTTAAACGCCACCGATAGGGTGGTAAAATGTAAGTTACGTTTTCACTTTGATTGATGTTATACATAGAGGATCACGGCATAGGCCTACAACCAGAAATTTTTATCGATAGGCCTTTCGCATTTGCGGTTTAACAAAGTCGCTGCTTTTTTCGTGCTTTTATAGCATTTATGAGCCATCAAGTTGTGTTAGCCAATACGTCTGGCAGGTTATAGCCTAGTGTAATTAACCATTAATATTGACAAATATGGGACGTAATGCTTTATTGTTTTATTTTATATGCATACAAACATGTTAAAATGTTCTAGATTCCTTCTCATTGATGTTGTTGTGTAATGGTTTTGGTGTGATTCAAACGAATCTTTATTGAGACGTCAGTGGGGCTACAGCTGAAATGCTGGGCAGTGATGCAGCAATTCACAGCTACGGTAGTGACAGGAGGAGTAGGAGACGACGAGGGCTTGAAATTGGCATTTAACGTTATGCATTTTAGTAGTAGACTGTTTTTGAAACATCAGTTCATAAAATAAACAATACAAAGAAAAGAAATGTTTCAACATTTACCATATACTGTAGTGAGAATGTAACTTGTATCCACTGAGCTTGTCTAATTTGTTATTTATTGGCACCTCTAGTATCAGGACCCTGCTATTGCATGAACAACTGACAGTAGAGTACTTTTAGGGTAGTCCAATGTGCTTTTCCTAAAGCTGTGTGGAACTGCACAGACACTTAGTTAAATTTATTTGATCTTATAGCTACAGTATAGCCATAGCACGGACTTTGACATAGGGCACTTAGTCCTTTAGGATAGTCCAATGTGCTTTTCCTAAAGCTGTGTGGAACTGCACACACACTTACAATATATTTGATCTTATAGCTACAGTAGCCATAGCAGGTTTAAAATAATCGTAGAGGTTGCAGTATGTTTCACACTCCTTTTCAAATATTCACAAAGACGTTTACTAAACTGGGGTGAACTACAGTAAATATTTATTTGGTTCATGGGTGTGTTTTGGACCATCGCGCTGTCCTGATGAAAACGATCATGCCCTGGTAGTGGAGACACTTCTGGACCCGTTTATATTCACTGGCACAAGCATTGTTTGACTGACTTTTATAGTAGTAGTTTTGTCATCCCTATTGAATGGCATAGAATTGTAGAAGTGTCTACAACCATCTCTGATAGTGTTTGTTCTTAAGGAACAGAATCAGATTTGTGTAGTGATTATTTTAAGATAGTTACTGTAATTCTACTATGAATAAAAAATACAAATATACCATTTATTAAATTCTACAACAACAAACATGAGTCATTTGAGAATATACCCTGTATGCTACCAGTTCTCACAAAAGTAAGCTATACAAAACGAGTGCATTTCATTTGGTGAATTTGTGGCACTTCATAATAAATTGCAAATAATTTAATTATTACTACTAATACATATATGACATAGCACCCTGTTTTACAATGTTTAATATAGCATAGACTTTTAAAATGCCTATATTCTTAAACGTGCTTGGAACCTATAAGGAGGTCTATCATATAAAAACCCTTTATCAAATTGTCATAAAACTATAATGAAAGAACAAAACCAATGCAGTATACTAAACTGTAGTTGGTAAACTGTACAACAAATGGTCCTCCAGTCTCCAGTCTCACTTGGCTATTCTCGGGGTGAATGTGGTTGTATAGATACCGCAGGTAGCCATCTAAAGGAAAGGTGTTTGGACATTTTGGAGATGAGTAGGCCTACACTGTTTGCCAATCAGTATTCATGTTATTGTTGGTATTAGGCCTGTGACAGTTATCTTTACCTATATGATAATCAGTCATGTTGCGCTGTGTGCTACTTGCTGTATTATTGTTAGTCCTGTTTTTGGTTTGTGTCAGATATAAATGTTTACATGCCAGGATGGTCAGCTTTATAGACACATTAGTCTTACAGTATGTATTTGAGAAGGTCAATAGAAGATTAATAGCACCTAACAAGGGGATAATGTATGGACAACGCCAGTGGAAGGGATCTTTAGTGGTGTAGTGGCACTCCGTTGCCTTTTGCCAAGTCAAACCAGCCTTTGTTACGAGAGTGATTAGACAAAATTATGTTCCTTATAATGTTTATTTGAAAATACAAAATGATTAAACGCACGGTCATAAAGCCTTGCTTCTATGTAGTCCAACTACAAACTGTATTGTAGACAGTCCTTGTATTATATTGATTGTATAGTCTGGTGTACTTTGGCTAGTCCATCCATCCATCCTCATCCACTTATCCAGAGTCAGGTCGCGGGGGCAGCAGCTCCAGCAGGGGACCCCAAACCTCCCTTTCCCGAGCCACATTGGAA
>JAODUH010000006.1:1372478-1374978 GCA_027564835.1 Typhlichthys subterraneus
AGTCCTTGTATTATATTGACTGTATAGTCTGGTGTATTGTAGACAGTCCTTGTATTATATTGACTGTATAGTCTGGTGTATTGTAGACAGTCCTTGTATTATATTGACTGTATAGTCTGGTGTATTGTGGCTAGTCCTTGTATTATATTGACTGTATAGTCTGGTGTATTGTAGTCAGTTCTTGTATTGTATAGTCTGTAGTCTTGTGTGGATGGTTCTTTGTACTTTTTAGTACTTTCTGTCTGTGTATGGAATTGTGTTTGTCTTTTAGTCTTTGGTTTTAAATGCTGTAGTGTGAAACATAAATGTCTTCCCTGTGGGCAAAATAAAGTACTTAAAGTACTTTACCTTAGTCATGAAACACGATATGTCATATAAAACAACAATACAATATGAAAAATACAAAATAATTACATTTGATTTCATCTGTGCCAATGCAGAAATATAAGAACACAGCATATCGATTTTCTCCACTGTAAAACAACGTCTTAGAGGAAATTTGGAGAGGAAAGCATCTGGCCAGGTATAGTGTGGACTATGGACCTACATAGTTTCTGCTTAAGAAACTGAGAAGGAAAGAACTGCTATTGTATGTGTCTCTCTATGTGAGCCTCCCATGCAAATTGCAGTATTCCATGCTGCCACTGGCTATACTCCAACTATCAGCTGCTGCTGCTGTTGCCCGGCAACATACATCCTAGTTCAACATTGCTTGGGTTCCCAGTAGAAGAGAGCTGTCACCAACCCCACACACACACACACACACACACACACACACCACTAACCAGCATCACACCAATAGCACCACCGCTATCTACCACCCAATATTTATTTATCTCTTTATTTTCCATTATAAATCGGGCTGTGTCTGTGTGTGTGTGTGTGTGTGTGTGTGTGTGTGTGTGTGTGTGCGTGTGTGCGCGCGTGTGTTGTCCATAATTTAAAATAATGTCTCCAAGGGGACTTTTATATACCCTTTAAAGGCACTGGGAAATATGTAGTTTGCTGCGATTTCACAGATAAATGTTGTAAATATTGTTGTAAATGTAAATAATTGTTTATACACTGTATATAATGGTGCTGAAAACATGATCACATCATTCTAGTAATGTACATTTAAGACACGGATCAGTGTGCCTATGTTGCTGGCCTCAGGCCTGCTATGTTGGCTTCTCCTGCTGTCAACGGCTTTTGATTTCCACACTGATGTCGTAATTAAATGTGATGCCAATGTACGCGTCAATGAACAACGGACGTTACTTAAAAATGTTCCCAGCTGGCACCAATTCGGAAAGAGGGGTGACGTGTGCAAGGGTATTAGCTATTATTCTGTGTTACCAAGCCTACGCTATTTTAATAGCAATCCTTGGGATTTCTCTCTCTCTGTCTCTCTCTCTCTCTCTCTCTCTCTCTCTCTCACTCCCTCTCTCTCTCACTCACTGCCTCACAGATACACACCTACACTTGCACATGCGCATACATAGTCCATATTTAGTCTTTTCCTCATTATCCTGTAGGAACAAAGGCTTCACTCCCGTACGCCTCTATCACTGCCAGTGGTATTTAGAATGATTTCTTATCAATCTGATCTGACAAGCATGCTAGTTAGTGTCTGGTTGCTATTGTAACAATGTATTTAATATTATGCATTTACCGCATGGGGTGACTGGCAGCGTAAAATGTTGAAAGCCCAGCCAGGTGGTGAGCTGACTTGAATCACTAAAAGTGTCTGTATAAATCCTCCAATAACTTCCCATACTGGTTTGGAAATGAATGGTGTTCCTCAGTATAGCCTTCTTTACACTATAGGCTCCATAGCTGCCCTCTGTTGAAGCAATTTCATACAGTGCCATTCTAATGCATTCAGCTTTTTCCTTAGTTTGGCAGCATTACTTTAATGTTTCATTCGATAGCTTTTAAGTATTTGCTATAAATATGTATGCTTGTGAGCAAATCTCCCTATCTTCAAATGCCTACCGTGTGCATTCTTTATACAGGAATGCATCAACTAGTCAAGAGGTGTTAGATTATGTTCTTATACAGCAATTTACCGTTTTTCTTCTCAGCTGTACCATTCCCCCTAAGTCACCGCCTCACAATGAAGGAGGTGATCGACTGTGAAGGGAAGCCTCGCGTGGACCTGCTCAAGGCCCACCTCACCAAGGAGGGCCGCGTGGAGGAGGCGGTGGCCCTCCGTATTATCAATGAGGGAGCGGCCATCCTTCGTCAGGAGAAGACCATGCTGGACATAGAGGCGCCCGTCACAGGTGCGTTTTGGGGACGTGCTGCGATGCTATATTCTGTGTGATCTTCCACTGAGACCGCAACGCAAGTCGGTCGCCGCTGCACCCCTCCGGGGAGGTCAGAGTGCAGGGATAGATACAGATAAGGAGGTCGGGAGCTTGTAGATATCCAATTTCACACGCGTTAGCAACCAGGACTCTTGCCAACAAGATGCTAGAGCCTGTAACAGCATTGTTACTGGATTTAAGATCAAATA
>JAODUH010000006.1:1379978-1393955 GCA_027564835.1 Typhlichthys subterraneus
ATCACTGACCCAGATAAAAACATTATTACTCGCGGTACCAAAAACAGCAATCCGTTTCCGGCAGGGGATACAATTTCGGTATGAGAGCACACACAGCCCTATATTATAACCAATCTAATCCTTTTTACCAGTATACATCTATTTAAAGTTAAAACACAAATCATAAAATGCACGTCTACATTTTCCAATCGATGTTAGGCTGAGGATACCTTTTTAGCACAACACCGCAGTATAGAGTTTACATCGCCTTCTGCTGACACACCCCCAGCTCTTGAGAACAGATAATGCTGGTTATATGTTCACGCTTTTGAAACGTAATTTTATATACTTGCCGACTTTTTTATTAATTCAAATTCGGCTGGGTGGTTAATATTACATTTTTCTGTGGTGTGACAAACTCAAAACACAAATGTATGTCTGCTTTACACAATCTTTAACATACATATTACTGTAATCTTAAAATGATGTTTTCTCAAAAAGCTCTTTGAAGAATTTGCACGGTTAAGGCGCTTACACATGATAAGAGGCAAAACTGATCTGAGCTAGCTGTGCCCATTGTTTTCTTATGGGGAGAGAGGTGCCGCCCAGCTGTGCGGTGCCGCTACTGTTGGCATCAGGCTAATCCTGAAATTGCCACCTTGCGCTGAGCTCAATGTTAAAAGAATTTCAACTTTGACCTAGTTACCGCTGACCTTTCAAAGCACAACCAGTGAGTAGCCTATGTGATTGACAGAAGCGGCAGTGAAATTTCAAGCGAAGTCTCTGTAATCCTGACTGTTTCTCCGGTTTGAGGGGTTAGTTTACCCTCTGATTATGGTTAATCTCTCATATAGTTATAGTCAGATGTTAGTGGAGATGACCTGATTGTTCAGACAGTTAAAATAAAAACAATATTTTAAATAATTAATTAAATAATTCCATTACAGTAATAGTGTCTGGGTCATAAGTTGATGAGTATCTATAGTAAACTCCATTCTCTGAGTATTATATTTTCTGTTTACTTTCTATCTATACCACATGCGATATAAAAATCAGCATTACCATTCGTATATACTGTATATGTAACCTGAAGTGAAACAGTAATGATTCTTAATATCACAATAAAACATATAATATATATAACTAGTAAAAGCTATTTGCTTGAGATCATTTCATATTACAGTAGGATATTCGTTGGCATCATTGGGTGCATGAAGGTGGCACACTTTTTCACAGTTCTTGGGGCACAGCGGTCTTCTTGTTTGTCTTGCGGCATAAACCTTTAAGCTCTTAAATATGTAAAAACCGTTGTGAAAGTTTGATGCCTCTGTGGATGACAGCATAAATAAGGAAGTAGAGGAAAAGGGTGATTGTTGCGGGATGAATGTAGCAGGGTGTCGGTCGGGAACAGATGAAAACTCGTGGCTGCCTCACCACACATAATAAATCATCTTCTCAGAGGCTTGGGCCATGGGAGAAGGTCTGGTGAATAAGAGGAATATAAATACTGGCAAGTGGTCGTCTGGGTAGGAGCTGAGTGGAATAAGTGGAGGTTTGAAACAGTCTCGGTAGGAATCCTGCTCTGTTTCTTCAGAAGCACACATTACTAATATTCACAGCCAGTGTGTTGCCCTGACCTCAATTATGTCTGTGTTGTTATTTCTGGGTGATGGCGCTTGCAGCAAGTGGGCAGTGAAGTTGTTCTCTGTTATATTTTTGGCATTAACTGCCACCTTTATCCAGATGTGAGAGCAGACCAGTGTCTTGCTCGTGGGTGAGACGTATCATGTGTTTTTCAAGGTAACATTCAGATAAGTCTACTGTGGTGAATGCAGCTATCATTACTACTAATATCATTGCAGACAGAGTGCCAAACCTTATGATAAAAATTAATAAATTTACAATACAATACAACAACTGTATATCAGTGGTGTAAATCATGTGATATACAGCATGGGCTGTATGAATTCCATTAATATGTGTATTACATTTACATTTAGCAGCATGAGCATTTAGCAGACTAGTTCGTCCAAAGCGACATACAAATCGTATGCAAACATTTTGTTAGAATAATACAGCATGTCTTAAGGGCTAACATATTTTACCAATACCATATTCAGTTCTCTCAAATAATTTATATAGCCTGACCTAAAATTGCTTAATTAGTGCTTAATTAAGAACAGGAAATATGTTTTTAGAATATAAAGGATCATCATGGAAAACTTAAATTAGTGAGTGTTTTGACGATTATGAGGTGGAGAGGTCCCTGGTTGAGGTACGGAGGTGGATTCTGAAGATATGGGTCAGTAACTTCCTATTGACAAGTGTTATTTTGATTGACATGCAGGACGACCAACTACGTAATTCAACGACCAAGTCCGACTTGCAATGCTGAATTTGTTGGATTAACAAACAACAGGACTCTGGATGATTACAGTACTCGGGTTGGGGCTTGGAACAGTGTAGGGCAGTTCTATTTGCCGCCTTGTAGGCCAACACCAGTGTATTGAATCAGAGTGGGCCATGATGGTGGCCATGAGCCAAGGAAGGTCTCGGAAGATGGGGGTTACGTGGGAGAACTTGGGTGGGTTGAATACCAGATGTGCTGCGGCAATTCGTACCTGATGTAGGGGTATGCTAGCAAGCGGAGGCTCTAGCTAACAGAGAGTTGCAGTAGTCAAGGCAGGAGAGCACTGCAGCTTGGACCAAATGATTGGAAGCAAATAATACAATTCATGAGTGACATAACAAGACAGTCTGGGTATTACATAATTCTTATCGGTGATTAATCACTGAAGCATGACACGTTGGTTTTTATACAACACCATAACAGATGTCTGCAATAATGGGAACGGCGAAAGACCAGTAAGAGATGAAAGAGTGACTTTGTTTTAACTAGTTTGTTTCATATCAGTTAGCCGATTCACCGTTATATAGCATTATATCCAGAGTCCTGATTATTTTGGGGGAAAGTTTGTTTTTTGTTGGTCACAACCATCAATAATCAGTTTACAGTAAATGGTTGGTTTGAAGGTTGAGATTGAAAAATGACATTGCACTTTTTGTAATGCCTTTTTTTCTTCATGAGTTGCAGCAGGGTTTGTCATATGCTTTGTCACGGAAGTATAGAGCACTCCAGGGTACGTGGAACGTAGGTGTAACTCTGTAAGAATTGATTAATGACATTTCCTAAAACCAATTCCCCTTTCCTTCCTTCCAGTTATCCAGCTGTATGTGAGTTCTTACAGAACAATAACTTGCTATCAGTGATCCGAGCGCATGAAGCACAAGACGCCGGGTATGTAACACCATTGCAAATACATGAAACACACACACACACACACACACACACACCAGCACAGACAGACATGAAAACTAAAGTGAGATAAGAATACCTTATAATGTTTTATCTGCAAAGATCTATTTTATCTGAAAAAACAATATTGTAATGTAATATGCGTAAAGTTACAATTAGCCAATATGTGACCATGCTCCATTCCACTTTGCTGACTTGACCACAATAGTTACCGGATGTACCGCAAAAGTCAGACGACTGGCTTCCCCTCCCTCATAACCATCTTCTCTGCGCCAAACTACCTCGATGTTTACAACAACAAAGGTGAGACGATCGCTTTGTTCTGTGATATTTGTATCAGTAGGTGATTGATTCCCCAAGGCAAATTAAGTAATTAAGCTCTAGCATTTATTTTGAGAGATGCACAATCATTTCACCAGCTAAATAATACACTCAGTTGACAAATAGTTTTTTTATTTTCTTTGTTTCTTCATTCAAAGGGAAGTATAGCTAACCTGAACAAACCTATATAGTGTGGTTTTCTGAATGACTTCAAATAGGCTGAGATAGTTGTAAAGCTATAAGACAGTCCCTATTAGCTGATATCTGAACAGTACACTGTTGCATCCAGACAGAGCACACAACTTGGCAGTCCTTAAACAGAATAAAATGCATTACCCAAGAATCGTTTAATAGCATTATAATCTTGGACATTTGTGTTAATTGGGCTGCGTTCATGCCTCCCCACACACACAAATACAATACTAGTCACAATTTGAAAAGTGTCTTTTGAACACACTTTTCCAAATCACTAGGTTCAATGTGGTAACATGAATACATCAGGGAGCTTGTTGTTTGTGTTCGGAGATCTGTGTCTTGGTTGCCATGGGCTATAGGAGATGGGGAGCGTAGGAGGGACTGTCGGCATCGCTGACTATCTCCGTGTGGCTTCATCTGTCTTGATGTAACAGTGTCAGCAATGCTGGGCCTCAGTTAGGCCATCTAGTGGTTTTGTCTCTGCTCTGTTACCATCTCTTCTCATATTGCACAGTACAACCATTTCTACAAATACAAGCATAGAAAACACTAAGCTGAGTGCAGTGTTATGGTTTGGGTCCGAAACAATGCTGAGCAGTTGGTCAAGTTTGAAATGTACTATATAAATATTGTTTGCTTAACTGGACTTTCTATTTACAGTATCTGTGATACAGAGAATGTTTGAGAGCAAGATTATTTTGTAATGCGATAAAACCAACATTTACCATAACCTGTGAATATATACATGTTTACAAGTACACAAATATTTATTTGATATATTCTAGAGGAAAAATATATCCTTCAAATAAATATTATTTGAACAGTGGTTTGCGTTATTTGGGCTCCATATCATGCCATTTTCTTACTGTCATATTTGACAGACTTTTCTCCCTTTGAGCTGAACATTCAGTTGCAGTTGGTGTTGCATTTTTTTTACATGCCTAACTTGATTGGCCATCTGACTGGGTGTGGGAGGATAGGTCAGACATTTTGTTACAATCAAGAGAGGAGGAGGACCCTTGTCTAAATTACATTTTACGATGTGCTTTTTTCACTTTCTGATATAATATATACTCATTAAGAATGCCACTTGCCACCAGTCTGCATTGTCTACAGTGCCTGCCTCTGTATTGTGTTTGTGAACTACAATAACAACCTCATATCACCACTCACAGCGGCAGTTCTCAAGTATGAGAACAACGTCATGAATATTCGACAGTTCAACTGCTCTCCCCATCCCTATTGGCTGCCAAACTTCATGGATGTTTTCACCTGGTCCCTGCCATTTGTTGGAGAAAAAGGTACAACATCAGCCTCTCAAACGATTTTCACATAAGCGCCAACAGTCTATAGTCTATATATAGCCTGTGCTAACAACTGCCCACCTTTTTCCTGACCTTTTAAAAATGTTTTCAGTTACTGAAATGCTGGTGAATGTGTTGAGCATCTGCTCAGACGATGAACTCATGATGAATGATGAAGAAGAAATATTTGATGGTAAGAACCAGGCTAGACATTTTCCCAGGCTGCCTTTTGTGGAATACTCCAAAAGTGTCACTATGTAAACTAGCGGCTAGTTACACAACGGGTGCTCTTACAGTATATTGGGCAAATTAATATGACTTTATTACTATACTGTATTCCGCCATTTCAGTGTTGTGTGCTTGTCATAGCTTATAAATATGGGGTGCTTTTCCCCAACGCACTAGCCTTGGTAATGGTATTATGCTCGCGTTACATTGTAATCTTTCTGTCATTGCAGCAAATGCAGCTGCAGCGCGGAAGGAGGTGATTAAGAACAAGATCCGTGCCATTGGGAAGATGGCCAAGATGTTCTCGGTTCTCAGGTGTGTGGGTGTGTTTTGTGAGCGCGGGCGTGCACATATAGGCTACTTTTTTCCTGCGTGACTGCGGCTGTGTATGTATGTGTGTGTGTGTGTGAAAGATTTGTGGTTGGCTGGAGACATTACATGGAGGCATTCTGACCTGCTCATCCTTTCTCGGTGTGTGTTGCAGAGAGGAAAGTGAAAATGTGTTGACTCTGAAGGGCCTCACGCCCACTGGTATGCTGCCAAGCGGGGTACTCTCTGGAGGCAAACAAACATTGCAGAGCGGTAAGGACGTCCAGACTGAGCCCAAGCCTATATACTTTACTTTAGTATTATACCCTTATGGCATCTATTTGCTTTCCTTCTGTCCCATCTTTGCTGTCTTTCTAAGACAGAGCACTAAAAGTTCTGAGTTATAGACATATTTAACTCTTCTAGGCTCTCTATGCATTCTGACACATGCATGTGTGTGCGCACGTGTGGCTCCCGCAGTCGCTTTCTTCGGATTTGTGTTCACCGAATACACGGCGGTAAAATGGCGGCACGGCTTTTTGGCTCACAGTAGGCCCTCTCATCTGAGGAATTTTGATGGAGCGCTAATTCTGTAGCGGTATCATATCACGTGTACACACTACACATGGAAATGCCCCACCCACCCCCGACAAAAAGGAGGGTTTAAAGAACACACAATTACACCTTCATTTGTCTAGGGGTGGTACTCACAACACAGAGCGCTCAGGGATGTGTGGTGTTGCTGGTGAGTTATGAATAGGTGAATAACTGTATTGTTTGGTAACTGGAGGCCGACAGGTCACTGGACCAGATTCCACACACCCTTCTCCCCTGCCGTGTTTAGCAGCAGAATAATAACCCAGTGAATGGTTGCCGATGGCGCTCCTTCTGGGCTGGCTGCGCATGCATCTATCATCAAACTGCGCTAAGGTCCGCTGAGCTCTGCTGGGGCTGCGCTCTACATATGCATGGCTTAACCTGCTGCCCTCCTCTGCCCCCTAGCCACCATTGAGGCCATCGAGGCCATCGAGCCTGAAGAGGATGCAGAAGGTAAAGTATTGGGTCTACCTGACAGGGAGAGTTCAAGGTTCAAACGTTTAGACATTATAACCTGTAGGGCTGGCCCGAATGTCATTTTACAGGCGTCGAATTGTCGTTGATATTTCCGAACGAGTTGTTCGAACATTCGTTCTCAAAACTCTACAAGTACAATAACAACAACAACTCTAAACACTAAAAACACACAACATGTTTCATAACCTGTTACAAATCCAAGCGGGTAGTCCAGACTTTATTACGGACTTTCAATAGGCTATTTGCACATGTCTGTAGGCTACAATAGCAGGTACAGTCAACGGCCTTTTTGTCAGACCGCCAACATACTGTACTTAAAATGTTAAATTTAACTACTACTCACCTATGAAGACTCATAGTAATCACCAATAACATCCACCAATAATATTCACCAATAACTATTTTTCCACCAATGGATCACGTTAAAAACAAATGTGTTACAAACAATCTAATCCAGTAAAATATTTAATCCAAACACATTATAACATTAATACCTTTTGCATGGACTGCCATTGTATTCTTTACATATAAACTGGCAGACGTCATTTTCCTTACTTTCTGTCTGTACTTTATTTTGACACTAGCCTAGTTCTCAAAATAACCGCTCCATGCTGCAATGGATTCGACTGCCAGATCAATTGAACCAATAGGAGCTGTGTAGAAACTGCATTAGCAAATGACAGTCCGTGTTTAAAGAGAAGCCTGTTTCTCTGCTAGACCAAGCTGGATTAAACCAGAAGTGGATTTTTTCTTTCCCGAGAAACTACTAGTCACAGTGCAAATATGCATACAAAGAATATTAAACCGAATACCTACTTATCAAAGAAATACCCAAATACCCGAGTATTCTGGGCCAGCCCTAATAACCTGTGTAACCAGGATATATGAAGCGGCATGAGGCGTTATGGTTCATGAAATATTTGTGGACAACAGATAACAAAGCACATTAAAAATGCATAAACATTGTCATTTGGCTGAGAGAAAACTATCATAATAATAATATTATATTTCATTGTAGGCTTATTATTAATGTGAATAATTTCAATAATGATAACATACTGTATTGATTTATAATGAAAGACTCTGCTTACACAACATGAAAAAGGTTGGTGACCACTGGCCTACTGTGGCCTATCTCACAGGAGCTGTTCTGGCGGCTGTTTAGGAACATTTTACACACTAGTATACGTATGTATTAGGAAGACATACAGGAATGGCTTCAGTTATCTCAATCTGCTAAATCAGTTGGCCTGAAGTGATGCATGATAGCTTGTTTGCTGTGGACTGCTACAATAAATGGCCTCCAACTTGCATGTAGCAAGAGGGCAGAACACAGTCTAGACACCATTAAAGGAAGGTAACACCAGCAGCTTTAAGTCATACTACAGCAGTAACGGTCATTTTGCCTTCTTATTAAGAACATTATCACTGGAAAGTAAAGCTAGAATGAAAGGGTTGATCAGAATACATGTAGACAAATGGCAATAATTCCATTTTCTTATTGAAGTGCTTATTGGTTGTTCAAATGTGTGCCACACTTTTAGATTTGCACTAAAGTGTGTTTTCTGTGTGGGAAGGGGGTGTTCTGTTCACAAGGATATTATATAAACCATGTACCATCCTAGTGTGAAAACGGACCCTGTTCCCTGTGTTTCAGCCATCCGCGGTTTCTCACCCCAGCATAAGATCAACAGTTTTGAGGAGGCTAAGGGCTTAGACCGCATCAATGAGCGTATGCCACCTCGGCGGGACGGGGTGAACCACGTGGATCACTCCATGGGGAAGATGAACATGTCCGAAGCCAACGGCACCGACGACAACAGCAACATCCAGTGATGTGCTGTGCAGAAAGACATCTGAAAGACAAATAGTGAAACCAGGCCTCAGAACCTATAGACAGAACTACCACAGGCCCACAGACCGACCTTGACAAAATGGCAGCACACACTGTATCAAACAGATGAAAAAGGGTCATATATTTTTCCACAGGATGTTACCGTACAGGAGGGGGAAGGCGGATATTAGGGTGTGAGTCTAGACAGGAAGTGGTGAAGGTAAACAGGCTCCAGAGGGGCCTGTTTAATTTAGAGGAAGGTTTTGCCTGTTCTGTTGTTCCCTTTTACAATTCATCTGCAGACTGAATTGATGGGGTTGCGTAGTTCTGGGATCGATTCATCTCTGCTTCTCCGTTGTAGGCCCTGACACAATATAAAATGCCTGTGCCAGAAAATAATTTTGCTATTTTAATACGAGTTTATTAAGGTCACTCGCATTTACACAACATGCAGTTAATATTCTTTGTTATTCCACATTTTGTTAGTGTAAACAAATATAGTCAAAAACAGAAGAGTATAATATGTTCTGTTTAAAAACTTGCAATGCACTCTTATTCGAGAATGTAACGTTATTATTTTTATCTCTTATGCCATTTTTGGGCAAAGGCAAGAGGCATGCTAAAATGTGCGCACCTCTACTCTGTCCATGTTAAGTCAAGTATATTTACTGTATATAGCCCTTAATCACAGTCTCAGTTCCATTGCATAATGAACAACTATAGTGTGAGTCTGACGTCTATTCTGGCAGTCCCTCAAACTGTATTGTCCGTCATCTTCTTTTAAAATGATGAAGGAGATAGACGACAACAGATGCAGATAAGGGAAGGGATTGAGGCCACGTCAATGACACATCAATTCACGATGACCTAAGATGATGACCTGTTCTAAGGTAGAACTTCACATTATCTTAACAACAATATTAGCAAAAATTGAAGGGTTAATATTTGACAATACATGATTGGACTACTGTTGACCTTTGTGCAGAAGTCATGTAGTTTATTTCCTGGAGAGAGTCCCTAGAGAAGGATGTTCTCTGTTCCCATTCACTGCTGACACAACAGACATCACAGCTTCAAAGCTGCATCAACATCAGTTTATGGTCAAAAAGAAAGAGTTAAAAAGGCACTTTGGGATGTGCTACTCCTGTCACCATCTACCCGATTGTAACTCAAACGAAAATGTGTAACTTCAGAAGAAAGTAATCAAAGAGATTACAACGTACGTATAAATTAAGAATTCATGGAGATTATGCAGAGTGCAAATTCATATTATTTTTCACATCATTTTAGCAAAGCACCCTAGATTAAAAATATATACATTTTGAATGTATGAAAGCAAAAACAAAAATCAATTTTAAAAAGTCACTTTGTCTTTTGGTCTATCAGAGGCAGCATTTGCCTTAATTTTATATTCCTGTGATGCTCGTACCATATCTTTATGTTTATATGCACTTAGCAGTTTAAATGATGTTCTCCACAGATCTAGAACTGAAACAATCTTGGAACCAACATGAAAGACATTTAAATAACACATTCTTGGTTACACATAATGTGAAGATGCATCTGTGTGGCATTGAGTCATATCACATACATCCTTAGATTTTCTGGTAACACAATCATTTATTTACTTTAAATTCCATCTTTCATATAAATATAGTAACTATAAGAATGGACAATTATAAAAACAGTGATTTTTTTTTTTAAATACAGCATCTATGGAACGCATCAATGCATGCAAGGAAGTTCCTGATTGTTATGTGAGATTATAATTGTGATAATTGTGTTTAAAAATAGTAACTGAAATTATTTTAATTTTTAATTATATTTGTAAAGGTTTCCTTGTCTTGGTTTTTTATACATGTTTTTATGGCTTCCTTTGATGTTTGCCAATATTCATTCACTTTATTTATTTATTTATTTATTTAATTATTTATTACTGCTGCTTTTATTTTCATATACTTTTGTTATACATCCATATATAATGATATATTTCTAGGCTATATATGCAGAGATGTCCTTTTAAGGTGTGAAGCAGAGTCTTTTTCCTGTTCTATTGATATACAGAAGTTGTTTAACAGTGTGAATGACAAACGCGTTGGGGGGGAGGGGGGGTGGACGATGACGACTACGACATTATTCAGGCTGCCAAAGCATGATAGCATGGTTTTCAAATGTAAACAAATTGAACACGATGAAAATCAAGCGTCTCACTCGCTTTTGATGAATCATTATATTCTGAATACATTTGTTGCTAATCTTCTTAATATTCTTACTATTTAGCTTATTTGTTTATCTCATCTATTTTCTGGTTCTAGTATTTTCTGTATGGTCTATATGCATTTCATTCCTATAATATCTCTGGAAAAAGGTTTTGACATTTGATTTCCTAAATGATACACAGTGTAAGCATGCCCTATGGGACAAATCACATTTTTTACTCTTGAATAAAATATGCATGGACAAAATTTGTGCTACAGTTTTTCGGTCGTTGAATGTGTAAATTATTATTAATAATAATAAGAATTATTATTATTATTATTACATATGGGGATGTATATATATAAATAAAAGGTAGTGGATATTTAACAATGTTCCGACAGATAAAGGTGTGACAAATAGATTCCCGGATATGACGTCACATTCGTCGCTCACCCTCCTGTCAGTGTCACAGCTGAAAAGGCTGACTTACATCCTGCATACGATAGCCAAATATTAAAATTCAGAAAACAGGAGCACCTCCGAGTTAGCGGACTTCAAGATTTAGATTTTCCCTCGGCTAAAAATGAACTGCCTGCAGAAGTCTTTGCAATCTGACCACAAATGTAAACCTACCTGATAGCGAATAGCAGCGTAACGGTAGCTTCACGCAGCTGTCTTTATCATAGCGTTACGGTACGGTACTTCAACTACAGGCTGACCGCTACAATACTGACCGTCCTATGCTACTGACGCACACTGGACTGCCTCCAGCAATAAAACACGGCTGAGATAAAAATGGACAAACATGAATCAGACCGTTTAATAGAGAAGGCTAAGCTGTGTTTGCGGTCTGGACGTAAAGAAAAGGCTCTTCAGCTGCTCTATGAAGCACAGAACATATTTCCCAGCACCCGGGCCAGAGGTAAAATTAGCTTAGCTGACGCTCAATTTGCAGGAGCAGTGTGTCTACTAAGGTTAGATAACCTTACCATAAATAGGGATCATGTTTCAGTCGTTTGAAAATAAATGCTTATACTTAAGATACAAACATCCATGAGCTGGTTAAGGTAGTGTTTTTGTCGGTGATTATGCAATGTGATGGGTCTTGAATTAAACAGAATTTGGATTGGTTTAGAATATCACTATCTCATTGTATTGTATGCACACAGACTACTGTAATATCTTGCTGTATCCCATTTGGTCCGGCCTAACGCACCTGCTAGCGATAGCTTTTCTATAGTCAACTCTTGCTTTGCGTCCAGAATTGCCCTTGTAGATATATAAAACCAACATAACAAAAACGTTTTTCAGATGTGTAATATCGCTGAGTGGCTTGGCTTGCACCCCTTTCTACATTTCCCTAGAGAGGCGATAAGGGCACAACACTAGGAGACTAACTAGCACGGCAATTCAGGGTGCTGTGGGCACTATAACGCAATTGAGCAGAGTAGGTCTACCTCTTAAAAGTTATTTGTCCCCCAATGCTGTTTACCAGAAATATTGGTGCTCAATACCAGACAATAATACATAATTATGCAACATAGATTTTCATCTTCTGTGTTGCGTGCATCTACTTATTTGCTCTAATATGGCTAATTTGTTATACACCAGAACTATTAACTTTAAAGTAGCTCTATATATCTTTCTACCACTAGATGTCACACTAAGGGCACTGCATCCTTAACCAAAACAAATGCTTGTGGGCTTCACACTAGGGCTGAAACGATTTATCGACGAACTCAATTAACTCAACTACAAAAAAGTCTCGATTCTAATTACTTTCATCGAAGCTTTATTGCAGTGTTTGTCTGTAGGCCTACTGTCACACGAACGCATGCTGTTGAGATTAAGAAAGCAGGCATTGCATATTTAAACATGTTTAAACCATATGTCTGTGATTTAAACTTTTGTCAAATGATCATGATATAGTTCAGATAATTTTAACATCAAAGTAATTACCTAATTCAGATTTACCGGCATGTAAACAAAGGCAACGAGAAGTATCTTATACCTTTTTGAAGTTGGAAGCAGTAATTATATGATGACATTTCTTATTTTGTTATGTATTATTACTCTTTAATATAGCAAAATATATGATTAGATTAAGTGATGAATCGTTGGAATAATCGGCAGCTTATTTGATTACTAAAATAATTGAAAACTGCAGCCATACTTCACACACATGCACTAACTTGCACACGTGGCCAGGATATTAAAACAAAGCTCGGATTACAAAATACACACACACAGGGAGTGTGACTTAATTCTCTGCTCGACTGTATTTTCAGCTATATTAATGTTTAAAATATCGTATAGAGCATCCTAAGTCTTATTTTTGTGTTTAGTGCTTATTGACGCCATAGTGAGGAATGGAAGCACGGCTGCTCCGGAAGCAAACCACGTGCCCCCTCCCACCGGCTGGAGAGATGAGGATTTCGGAGGCAACATTGAAGGGAGTCGAGCAAAATGCGATGAAAAGAGAAGCTACACAGAGGAGCAGCGTCAGGGTGTTCTTAGGTGCGCGCTGGCATTCCTGCTCCCAACGCCTTAAAGTCTAACTGCACCCCAGCTCTGACTCCACCCCCATTGCACAACTTTGAATAATGCTAAAACAGCCAAGGAGCTGAGTGAGGGAAGGGGGTCCCATTAACGTTAACATTTGAATTTTATGACACACAAGCAGATGGGGAGTAGGCTACTGTTGGTCCAAAGCCAGTTTTTGCGGATATGACGTGTAGAGCCATTTTCAGACAATGAAACCAGATTTTTATTAAAAAAAAAATAATTTAGTCAATATTACCTCCAGCGTTTGTGTCTCATCATAGCGCAGTCTTATTAAACACAATATAGGGTGCAGTTACACTTTATTTATGTGCAAAGAGAGGGGGAGGAGCACATGTTGGCTTAACTGTTTAGTTTAAAGGTAATGGGGATCTACCAGGGCCGGGTATGTTCCTTTTGCTTAATTTTCACCGTTAAAGGAGTGTTTGTTTTGATGTTGAGTTCAAATAAATGTCATTCTCCAGCATTGATTACCTAGCTTTGTGTAACCAGACCAAAAATTTACTTTGCTAATATGATCTGGACAGTGGCGGGCCGTGCATTAAACACCTAGGCCTTCAGTGATGTCCTATTTAGTCTGACTTCAATAAATACCTCTCATAATACATTCATTTATGACACCATGTGACCACGGCTGGAGAAATAGTATACAGAAA
>JAODUH010000006.1:1400972-1416650 GCA_027564835.1 Typhlichthys subterraneus
CATACACATATATATACATACATATATACACACATATATATACACATATATATACACACATACATACATATATACATATACACACACATATATATATACATACATATATACATATACACACACACACATATATATACATACATATATACATATACACACACACATATATACATACATATACACACACACACACATATATATACATACATATACACACACACACACATACATATATATATATATACACACACACATATACATATATATATACACATATACACACATATACACATATGCGCGCACTGGACTGATAGAGAAGCATCACAAGCAGAACACCTAGGTAATAGTTCACTAGCAACATGTTTAGTTATTGTCATTACTGTGGGGTGAGGGTCTTAAATCTTAAGGCAGGGTGAGTCATTCATTTTCGAGAACGCTGGCTAAATTCAAGATCAGATTATTGTTTCAGTATACACAGAAAGCTAAGATATCGAAATGCATGGAAATCATTTGTGAATTCGAGATACATTTTGACATGAAGTGTATTAGCAATAATTTCAATTAGCTTACAATAGCATGAAATGCATATTGTAAGTTTGTTTGTATGTGAGCATTTTAGCAGTAGTGCGTTTACAGAGTACATGTTTTTTACAAGAGCATGAGAGTCACAAGGACTGTTACTAACCCATGGGACCCATCTGGTTGTTGTAGAGGTTGGGCCCCTCAGGGCCCTCGTCAGCTTTTCTGTTGCCCAGGCCTGAGTGATCTAAAGACCGGTCGTCATATCCCCCTTTTGAGGTATGTGGGGGGCCCATTGGCATACCACCTGGGGGAGGGAACCCTGGCAAGATGGAGGAAGACGTCTTCACGTTAGTGTACACCGAATATAGTACAGCGGTCGTGCTCAAATTCACGTTTACTTGTTTACATACACAGTTGTTCCGAATTAAATTACATTTGCATTAAAGCCTAGAGTTTTCCGCTTGGCAGAGGGTGTCTTGCAATGTCTACAAAGAGCCTTTTGGGGGTATTACCTAGTCATCATAGCATATGATGAGCATAACTTTGGAGAAGTTGAATCTATAGTCAATAAGAGCAACGTACACGTCGAGAGGGAGAAGAAACCTTAGCGCATGAGAATTTTAAATACACATGGAATTTTGCAGCACTCCGTATATACAATACCATGGAACTGTAGACCTAAAAATGTTTGTTTGTTTGCATTAATTACAATCACAAAGTACATGTTTTAAATCAATACAAGATTGAATATTTAGACAAATTAGCAATCAATATTCCAAATGTAATTATCTCAGTTGTGTTTCTGTCAGCATACACACTTTGAATGTCTCTAATGACACCTTAAAATAGTCCAGACTTTCATGAATCTATAAAAACAGTTAATAGAATACATACAATATAATATATGTTAGCAACAGCGATTACAGAACACACAAGGAACACTTTTTTCCAGACACAGCCGGTGGCAGTGCTACCTGGTGGCATCTGCATGGGGTTGAAGCCAGGCCTCATGAAGTGGGGAGGGGGAACCCCAGGGGGGAAGGAAGGTGGAGGCATGCCCATGGGACCTGGGAAGACTGGAGGCTGGAGAGCACCGATGCCAATCAATGGCTGCTGCACTGGAGGGACCTGGCCACAAGATTAACATAATGTAAAACATTCACTGCTTCCTTTAAATCAACCTAACCTTGGTGGAGAAACAAATACAACACAGAAATGCCAAACTCTGCAGTTCCCCAAATGGACTGTTAAAATGTCAACTTCATTTTGTCTCTATAGCTAGTCTCCCTGTTTATGACTCAACTCTTTGTTATAATGGGTTTGTCCATTTATATACAGACTATGGTGGAGACAAGTTCTCTCAATAGATGCCATGTTGCCTAGCTATAGTACAACCTGCCTCTATGCCTCTCTGCATTAATAACAGCATACAGTTAGTATATAGCATGTGTGCTGCAGGCTACAGAAGCATTGCTGACCTGTGCAGGAGGAACACCGGCCACAAGGGGGCCCTGTTGGTCCTCAGACTGCTGTGGCTCTGAGCCCCCGTTGTGGGCGAGCTCCTCGGAGTTCTCCAGACTGCTGTTCATTCCTCCCCATTCTAGAAACATCATCACATTCAGCTGCGTTTCAAAGTAATTACCATTAATTACATCACAACGTCACTTTTCTTCTATGTGCAAATGTATAAAAAGGATTCTGATTATTCTTGCAACCAGTGTTAAGTTTGGCAGCAATTTTAGATTTAGTCTTCGTGTTTAGACGAACATGCTTTATAGTTTTAGTCACATTTTAGTCATTTTCATTTTAAATATTTTCTCCATTTTAAATCGACAAAAACAGAAAACGTTTTCGTCAACGACAAGTCATTACATTTTAGTAAACTTTTAGTCAAAATGTTTTCTCTCTTCCAACAAATGCAAAAGTCTAATACCGGTACGGCCTGTTGCATGCAGATGGTAGCATAGACAGTCAAGCCATAACCCTTTATTTGTTCGGCCTGGTAGCACAATTTGACATGTCCTTTCAAATTAATTCATTAATCTTAACCTGGTAGGCAACTAAGGTAAGGAATCCAATTTGTAAAGACAGTAAGGAAGGATTTGTTTACTTTTTAAGACCAGCCTGCGCCCAGCCTATGGTAAATAATATACAGGTAGAGTTTTTAAATATAAATTAAATGCTTTCGTCTCGTCAACGAAAATACAGCTTAAATTTAGTCCTACATTTTATTACCCGTGATCTATTTTCTTCTCGTTAACGTCTTGTTTTCATCATGAAAAAAGGGCCATTGACTAAGTATATTCGTAATAGTTTTTGTCAACAAAATTAACATTGCTTTCAACACAAGATAACGCAAAAAAAAAAAGTGTTAATAAAAACATTTAATGATTAAATTATAATAAAATAAATATTGATTCAAATCTAAAATCATAGGTGTGCTGAAACACTACACAACATTAAAAACACTACAAATACTTTCAACACCGCCAGTCATCACCAGCCCAACAGTAGTGTGGAGTTACATTGAGGTAGGTCCATGACATGGCTTTAATCAGCACATGACACTTTGGTTACGCTGGACTCTGCAGTGAGCATTTACCAGGAGATAAGGTGTCGGCGTCCAGCATTCCACCTTCTTGCAGATCTTCCAGCTCGTCCTCCTTGAGCTTGGACCAGGGTATGTAAGTGACGCCCAGCTCCACGTCCCAGTACTGCTTGTACTCCGACTTGATTCCCTTGTTCAAAGCCCACGCAATCTGGTGCAACCAGGAGAGCAAAGGCACTTGATTTTAAAGACAGAATGTATCTTAAAATTGCCTACGGAGAAGAAATTTTCCCAACAAATCCTGATAACAACAACCCGTTTCTTTGCGTTTCCTTACCTTGATGGATTTCTGGTTGACTTTGAAGGTGCCCCTGCCGAGCTTCTGCAGGGCTCTGAAGGCATCCTGCCTGTGAACCATGACTATGTAGGCACAGCCGCGAGGTGGAATCATCTGAATCGGCAGCCAGAGGGACAAGGGAACACAGACTGGCGTGAGTGAAAGACAAGCTTCCGTCACGTGTGCCTTTAATAGCATACTGTTGATTTAAATGTTTGGTGCACTCATGCTAGAGGACCCATGCCAACAGGGTGTAGTTTGATCAAGGACTATGTAGCTCTGTGTGGCCACACTCACGTTGATGGAGTCGATCTGCCCAAACTCCTCCAGCAGACAGGCCACGTCCTGCTGATGTGTTCTCTTGTCCAGCTGACCCACCCACAGAGTGGTGCTGCATACTGGGGAATAGGGAGGAGAGAAACACACTAGATGGCTGTGCGCATACAAACACTGCTGTTTCAACAATGTGATATCTGGATTTAAATCATTTCTGTTCATCACATGACATCTACCTAGGGCTGCTCGATTATTAAAGTCCTAACCTTAATCACTATTAATGTTGTCCATATTTAAATTCCCGTTTACTCATCGACTTTTGTGAAAACACCTTCAACTGTGAAATGTCCCTTAAAGCTTTTCCCGTAGATCTTGCACTTTCACCCCGGGAGGGACAAAAGTGTCCACGTCATTCAGAACCATGCACCATAACCACAGGGCTCACCACTTAGTGTATCACTCTTGGGCTGCGGTAAACCTTTCTGACGCCTCTCGCGCTCCTTCTCCCGCTCCCTGCGCTCATGCGAGCGGGAGCGCGGGGAGTGGTGTCGGCGCTCCCTGGAGCGAGACCTCCTGTGCCGGGGTCTGCGCGTGCGAGAGTTGGACCGCGAGCGCTTCCTCTTCGGAGACCTGCGGGAAGAGGGGGAATACCTTCAGACAGAAGAGGGGGAATACCTTCAGACACGGGAGAGATCCATGCCTGGCCGGGATGCTTGCATGGGGAAGTATCGCATGACATGCAGACACCTCTACAACAGTGGGACCTCAAACTAACAAGATTATGTATATTCTTCCTTTTATCCTACTATAGAAACAAGCCATACATTTGTAATGGGTAATTTGTAAAGTAAATATGTACAGGTACACAACTGTACAGCCACGGCCCTTTAGCAATTTGCTGCAAGTGTCACAAAACAATTGTAGATGAAAACAATCAAATTAAATAATAAAAAGGCGCGTGGGGGGCATCATCAGGATGTCAGATGAAGCATTTAACAATGCTGGTTTGGGTGCAGTCTTCTAAGACAGGAGGACTCTTAATGTGAAGCATTTCTAATCTTGAGAAAGGTTCGAGAAAGAGACCGGGAGAATAAATGGAATAGCCACAAATAGCTACAGTGCATTTCCAATCTAGAATGAATCATATTGAGCAATTCTTCTGCAGATACACACCTGGAGCCAGAGTGTGAGCCGTGGCCGTGCCTGCCGTCCCTCACCGGTAAGCAGTTCATGTCCGTGTCCTGTTCACAGGAAAGACACGGTCACTTGTAGATGTGACTTAGCACGCTGCAGACGGCCCCTGCACTCAGCGTGGTGAAACGTTAACTATACGTTCACTTAAAAAAGGGCAGGGTCAGTCATTCCTTGTCAACATCGAGCTCAAACCAAAACAGCATTGCGCCACCTCACACACAAATGCACTGTGAAGCAAAGCGTAGTGCTACGGCTTGATACGGGCGGTGTTTGCCACTTTGTTTCTGTTACCATTAACAAACTATACCTTTAAAACAAACGGCAGTGAACTGAATGCTAGCTTACAAAACGAGGAGTTGGGCTGTTAACTGAACAACGTTTACATGGCTAACAACAACAACAACGCAATCGTTTGTGTTTTACTGCTGTATATTGTTTCAACTGTACACATGCACAAGATGATGGTAGAATATGGTATTTATAATCAGCCTAAAGTTATCTGACAGGTTTATTGGTGAATTAAGGGAAAGAATAGTTCTCCTATATTTTTAGCGACAGAAAAATTTAAACGTAACCGTAATACGCAATATAAAATAATATGCAAACTGGTAGCATTAGCCTAGCCAGCTAAAATACTCTTAAAGTCAATGCAGGAAGGTAACCGCTTACGTGTCAAACGTTATGTCTCAATCCTTTGTCGTTTTCAAAAGCAAGGAACCCATATTGTTTCCCTTACCCTTCAGTGGTAATTTTGGATCTACGATTCCTTTCCCGATGAATTAAAATAAACATTGGCACAAGGTACAACCTTACATCATATATGCGGTCTTTAACTGCCATCTGGTGGGCATGTAATATATTAGCAATATACAGTACCTCACACATAGAGACATAATATGAGTGATACAATTTTGTTTATATTTTACGCTATACTGTATAATAATTAATAATGAATAGAAAGGCTTGCACAACTACAAAAAATAATCACTTGTTATAAAATACTAATGCTTTATAGACCTATGAGTTGTTATTTGCAGCTGTTTTTTTTTCTTCTTGTAGTTAGATTAATTACTATCAGGTGTTTTGGCTCCAAACTATTGATATTATATTGGCCTTTAAAAATCTTCTATCGGTCGACCTCTACCACTAATACATATAAAACACCCTACAGGTTCCAAATATAGCTATACTTCCTACACGTCATTGAGCAACACTGGCCATAGCCCTTAAAGTAGTTTACGAATGTTGCAAACGTTTAAAGACAGGTTAAAAAGTGAATTGAATGTTCAGTCCACAGACCGCAGTACCTATGAACCCGCTGTGTTATTGGGCAGCACTGATGACACCTTGGCTCACTCTACCTGTTGGTGGGCTGCGTTGTGGGGAAGGAAGCCTCCTGGGAAAGCTGCAGCTCCAGCAGAGCCAGCCAGAGGTTGACCGGGCTGGGGAACCATCATCATCCCTGGGTAACCCTGGCCAGGCTGTAGCCCATAACCCTGGAGCTGACCGTTGGGAGCCATAGAACCCTGCAGCACAGACAGGTGCCTTGTATTGGTATCATGTCTCATAAGATGAATGGAAACATTATTACAGCATGAGCAATGCTGCTGGTATCCACCGTTGCTAAGGTTAGCATAGATAGTAAACTGTGGTGGTTGCTACACACTGTAGAAAAGGTGTCGATAATATGTGTTAAAAACAAATAAATAAATAAACTTAATACATAACATTGTTTTACAAACATTAAAGAGGAAGTTTTGCATAAACATAAAATAAAAAGGTATTTGAACCAAGCCACTTCGAGTACATCACAGATATAGTCGGGCATGATCATGGCTCGCTCCCTTTACCTGCTGTGAAGGGTCCTGCCCTGCAATGTTCATCATTTGCGGTGTAAAGTGCTGTGGGAAGGGCTGCTGCATACTGCCAAGAGAAGCACAATCCATCAGCCTCAATTAAACCAGCTCCTCCTGTGCAACACAAACATTGGGCCAGATGTACTCACAAGGAAGATGAGGTTTCCTCCTTCTTGGTTTCGTCTCCTCCCTCGGGCTCGTCGTCATAGTCGAAACGGTCAAGTAATGTCTAAAAATAAATAAATAAATAAATATATAGCATAACATTTTTTTTAAACAGTATGGAGGGTAAGGATTGTAACAAAATGATAAACAATACTGCTCTGCATGGAAGGCTACATTCTCTTCAATTCCTCAGTGACTATGCATAGTCCTCGGTCCGATATTTAAAAAAAAGAAACTCACAGACACCTTATCAAAGGCTGTCTTCTGCTGGAGGTGCTGGGAAGACAGAATGTGGTGTGGAGCACCCAAACCAGAGGAGATGTTCTGGAGGTGTGGCTGGGCCAGAGGCTGGGCGTGGGGCTGGACTGGAGGCGGGACGTGGGGCTGCAATTGAGGCGGGATGTGGGGTTGGACTGGAGGTTGGGCGTGGGTGTGGATTGGAGGTTGGGCGTGGGTGTGGACTGGAGGTTGGGCGTGGGTGTGGACTGGAAGTTGGGCATGGGCGTGGGTGTGGGCTGGAGGCTGGGTGTGGGTGTGGACTGGAGGCTGGGATTGAGGCTGGGATTGAGGCTGGGATTGAGGCTGGGATTGAGGCTGGGATTGAGGCTGGGATTGAGGCTGGGCTGGAGGATGGGCTGGAGGATGGGCTGGAGGATGGGCTGGAGGATGGGCTGGAGGATGGGCTGGAGGATGGGCATGGGACCTCACTGGCTGCTGCTGGAAGTTTTGGAGCATCTGCTGAAGCTAGGGATTGCCAATGATAAAGAGAAAGTGCAGCATGAAATCAGGACAACAACTCAAACCTAGCAGACATCACGGTGATGAGAAGGCTAAACGCAAACACACACACACTCACCTGCTGACCCTGCGATGACTGGAAGAGCTGTGCCACAGCAGCAAAGGCATCTGCGTTCTGTAGCTCGGGGACAGATGTGGTGGCATTATCCGCTGCCACAGCAACCGGCTCTTTGGATGGAGTTGGGGGAGAACCTCGAGGGACACAAATGGAATGGTTATGATGACGGGAATGATCGGAGGAGTGGGTGGGGAAGCGTTTGCATCGCCAGTCCGCTAACCTGGATCGTCTGTGCTCATGAAGGCCTCAGCAGCACTGCTGGAACCAGCTGCCATGTCCAAAAGGGGCTGAATCACGTCGATCTTGAACACACCATTCTTCTGCCACAGGTTCAACACCCGAACGATCTTACTCTACACGGGAGAGAAAGAATGGAAACAGTTTAAAAAAAATCAATCCATTTTTTTTTTTTTTTTTTTAAAGAAAAGCAGATATTTTCTACATTAAATGTATCTGAAATGCAATACTGTAGACAGTTAAAGACATAGTCAGTTAGTTTCAGGAACGCTTGCAAATTGTGGGCTCCAATTAAAACAATATCCCTCTGCGGCGCCATCGCCGCCTGACCACATGGAAACGCCTTGTGAAGCAAAGCGTAGTACTACAGGTTTGTTGATGTAAAAGGTGTTCGCCACTTTGTTTATGTTCCCATTTACGGAGCCAGGGCTGTGTAGAAGTATCAGATCAGCTTGCAATAGCTGACATTACCTTTAATGTTACAAATTACTATCATAACTGGAAATGTCTGATTTTACACAGGGACATTTTCAGCAACCATCTACTCCTGTGTTCCAGTGGCATGTTGTTTTAGTTAATAAAGACACCCAAAAACATTAAAAAAAAAAAAATCAAACTAATCATTCAAAAAGGTTTTTGCAATTATGAGAGTTTATCGGGATTGGTGGGTTTGACTTAAGGCTCCAAATGTTCAGAAACAAAGACCTTTTTTCAGTAAACTATGATATTGACAATATGTGATATGTGACATATCAAAACAACACATAAACTACAGAGGAGGCATTCTTTTTGCCCACTAATGTTTCCTCTTCGATGTCTATTAGCCACACATTTTATTTTACTGTTTAAATCAAACATAACTAAGCAAAACAGCCAATGGACGCATCTCTCCACAAAATAAACGGAATATCGCACTTCCTACATTTTTATACGATATTGCGCAACGTGATATTGCGATAAGGATACTGAGTCAATATATTGTGCAGCCATATAAACTAGTCAGTCTATGTACTAGTCAGTTTTTCTCTGAGAAATTAAGGCTATTGTTTTCATTTGAGATATTGCCACGTGTGCCAGCCAAGTGTCATCCACAGGGTACGGCATGACGTTGCAAAATAGAGCCAACTCCTCCTTTATTCCAAGCTCCATTCCTAGCTATACTACTCACCCTATCTTCCATGGGACACAGGCAGAGGTTCTCAAAAGTTCCAGTGATGTTTTTGGTGAACCGTGGGCCAAACACATCTTTGTCTGCCCCAAACTGGTGTCTGGATTGTCTAACGATGGAATCCACCACATACAGGCCAGCAACCTTGTACTCTGGTTTACACTGAGGGGAGGGATAACAACAGATGCTTTAGAGAACACACAAAACAACATGAGTGTCTGAAAGGAAGTAAGATGGTGACAAAAATAGGTTTACCTTTTTGACAAACTTTTCCACAATCTGGACAACATGCTTGTACAGCTAAAGCAGAGCAGACAGACGTTATAAAAAGTCAGGAGAATAATCAATATAAAACTGCAAAGTAATGTTTCATTAATCACATGCATGTTAAGTCACCTCACATTTAAAGACAATGAACTGAGAAATCATGACAAAGGTCTGTCATGTCTTACTTTCATAGCTTTAATGGCCGATTTGGTAATGGAAATCATCTTTGCCCGAGAGATGGGCGGCCTGGAATCCATCAGTGAGAACAACTAGACAGGTAA
Organism: Typhlichthys subterraneus; assembly: GCA_027564835.1. Classification (NCBI taxonomy): domain Eukaryota; kingdom Metazoa; phylum Chordata; class Actinopteri; order Percopsiformes; family Amblyopsidae; genus Typhlichthys; species Typhlichthys subterraneus. The sequence continues at coordinate 1,410,680 of JAODUH010000006.1, forward strand.
CGTGTTAAGAAAGAAAGATTAAACGATAAGCAATACTGTGTGCATGAAAACAAACCCCAGCGATGGGACTAAAAGGATGCGTCTTGTGCAACTTTTGATAATTGAAGTAGATCACAAATGCACATTATGAAAATAATTGTTAACATGCGACATGTGGGGGTTGTGTTTTCCTCAAACTCACATCCAAGGGTTAAAACCCAGATATTGACCCTAGCCCCATTATCAAACTAACTAAAAGCAGTTTTCCAATCGCCATAAAACCCCAGAAGACAAGCATGCAGAATCATTCATGCTATCACACGTTTTATGTATTGACTAATGTGCTCGGATGCCATCACACGTTTTATGTATTGACTAATGTGCTCGGATATTTTGGACAAACAACAACAATCAATCTCTCTTAACTGTTTGCGTTCCATGCTGTTGACTTCCATTACAGTGCTAACAATACGGTACACATTGAGGAACCATATCTGAATGCGTTTAGTAGCAGCAATACACATTATAGAACCAGCATCCTTCAAGTATGGCAGTATAAGTACTTAATTAAAAACGTTTGGTAGAATACTAATCTATAAACAAGCCATCTAACTTGGAATCTGATACAGGCTATTCTACTACACATCGTCTAGTTAGCTTCCCCCAACTTTGTGCCAAGTGCTGCGGCTACATCACGAGCTTGCTAGCGTTAGCCTTCAAGCTAACCTTGTAAGTTTGCAGCAAGTTCTGAGATTTGTATCACCGGCGGTAGTCTATAACGCAAATATAAAAGGCTAGTATCAGCTCAGTGAACTGAGACGTAAATAAATACATCGGACAAGTTATCTTAATACTGCCACTTGTTCTAACCTACCAGCAGGTGTCGTGAAGAAATGAAACCCCCACCGCCTAAACTGTGCTTTCAAAAGATAATATACGTTTACAAATTACAGTTGTAATGTCGACCCATCTTGGTGGGCGACTATATTTTAGAATAATATAAAATTCTAAAGATAAAATGCAAAAATAGTATGAATATGAATAATTTCGACAAGGAAAGCATTTTAGGGACAACACTTTCCTTCTCCCCTGCCTCAACTGAGCTAACGTTAGGCGCTGCATGCAAGACCATCCCTCTGACTCGGTGAGAACATGCATATGGAGTCATCTTACCTCGTGGTTAAATGCATTAACTGCGTCCATGATTGCCCTGTGATGCCAGTCTTACCCTAAATACACAATTCACCAGTAAAATCGGTGTTTATTTGGGGCAGGGCTAGTACAACATGTCCGCTCCAAATGGCTAACGTTAGCCAGTCTAGCTGCTTAGGCTCGGCGGGCACGGTGCAAAGCAGGATGGGATTGATTGTTCCATTTTTTATTATTGCCACCAGATGGCGAACTCGAACTGATTTAGACGGTACTCCTACATCAGTGGTGGTTAGATTGTGTTGGGTGCCTGCGCATGCTGGGGTGGATGGGAAAGGAAGTGGATAGGTTTTTATTATTTTTTTTTTTTATTAATTATTTCAACAATTTCCAAACAGGCATAATCAATATTTAACACGCATTTCTAATTAGACGGAACATAACATAGATAAAAACATATATAATATTAATGACAAAAATAATAATAAATACATGATGTTTCAAGTATGTTTACAACTAAATCAAAAATTTCTATAAGGTGGTAAAGTTGTTTTGCAGCTGATTTATGCTTCATGTGTTTCAGTGACTTAAAATAAAACTTTAAATCATGATGAAAGGGAATAAATATAGGTTTAGAATTAGTGTACTTACATTTATGAATATAGAATTTTCCCAATATTAAAATCACATTAAATACAAGATCCAATTTCTTATTTTCCAGTATCAATCCAAATGTAATACCATCTCTTGAAAATGGTATAATATTACTTATTTTAGTTTTTAACCAACAATATATGTTATTCCAAAAAGTGTTAGTGTATATACAATGGAAAAACAGATGATCTGCTGTCTCAACTTCATTATTACAGAACACACAATCATTATGATCAAAATTAAATCTACGTCTAAGAAATTAACTTGAGGGATAAATATCATTAAGTATTTTGAAGTGTAATTCTTTCGCTTTAGGTGGTATAGGGAGCATCAAATAATTTGTCCTAATCTTTTTAATGTCTTCTTTAGAATACATTAGGTGTATACAATTTCTACTGTGTTGTAATGGAAGGAAGTGGATAGGGTGGCAAAGTGTGCGTCTAGGAAGAGGGACATCGATGTGAGGGTGCCATATGGGCGGGGGGAAGCTAAGGCGCTGGTCAGGAAGGGCGGGATGGCCCGTTGGCAGCTGCGGTGGGATGGGTGTGTAACGGGGAGAGGGTACTATGGGATGCAGGCTGTGATTAAGGTGGTTGTGGCCTGTAGGACTCGGAGGGATAATGTAGTGTGGTGTAAGGCGTTGCTGAAGTTGATGGGGAAACATGTATGGAAGGTATGATGAGGCCAGGGACAGGATTTGTTGGCTGGTTAAGGAAGAAGGGAGGCGGTGGGGTTTGGCAGGAGTTCTGGGTGGTGGGTGTGGTGTCGAGGGCGGTTTTACGGTTTGTTAAGGATGCAGGTTAAGGGGCTAGCGTTAAGAGTAGGGAGGCCGTGACCCGGTACAGTAGGTGGCGGTATATGCACCTTTCAGTTGGTTGCGATCCGCCATTATACCCCACGGAAGAAGAAGAAGAAGCCGGCTACACGCAGGCCTAGCCTATTTGTTGTAGGCCGATTTTCCATACCGGACTACAATTACTACTTACTACAAATTTCCCCAACAAAACCATAGAAGAGAAAAAACAAAATAGGCTATAGGCATATTACTTGATTATTGACATTAATGCCAGTGATTTCTTCACACCTGAAAAATTACACTACATGATAATAACATATAAGTAATCAAAAGTAAATAGCAGACACATTCATCCAAAGCACCTTACAATTTCCACTATGTCTAAATTAAACATCTTAGCAAGGTATAACGGGTTGAGATTTGAACTTAGACAAAAATAAAGTTATTTGCTATGGAATGACGTAATGGAAAGTCCAAGTTGCCTACATCTCCACGTAGTACTGAATTGTATCAATAGGTGGCAGTATACGCTTAGGCAGTAGCCTATCACGTTTTCAGCCAACCTTTGGTAGAGCTTGACAGGGTGTACTCTGTCCAGGTTGAGATAGGTGAACGGTTGAACCATACACTGATATTATATGGCTATATGCCTACTATTTCTATTAGCCTATTAAGTCAATCAGCCCAAGCATCCAACCTATCACCCAACACGTTACTGCATCAGGCTTGATAGCCTTCTGACATATGAATTTACATATTCAGGTAAGATGAGGTAGGCAAATGCAAAATATAATGTAATTAAATCAAGTAAGCCTATAGACAATACATTATTCATAACAACATCACAACCAACCAGAAGAGGATACTTAGGCTATAAATTTAAACAATATGAAGCGTAAGATGCTTTGCTATTACACAATGCTATTACCATGCTATTGATACCCTGCATTATGACACCCTGACAGTGTATAGGGCTATTGTAATTTTCTAATTTGGCTCAAAAACAAGAATGATCGATTGTTAAACGTACAGCTACTATTTAAACTGGTAAACCGCTATATAAATGCAGTCCATAATATGTTGATTAATATATTGCTGTTGACTATACAACCACCAAATAGGCCTTTAGGGTGAATGGATAATTGCGCACATTCTACTGTAGACATCACATGTTATTCCATCACATAATAATATGATTTAGTGTTACTCAAATTCTAAATACAACTGGAATGTAACTGGCATCACTGATATTGACATTTCTCAGGCAAACGTGTTCTTTGTTCATCGCACTGGGGATGAGCGCACCGCCGAGACCACATGGGGCACCCCCCCTTCCATTTATGCAGTTGGTCGTCGCTGATTGGATTAGCGGATACCTTACTTGCCAAATCATGTGGTTTTTCTCACAAGAAGAAACGCCCACAATGACAACCGGGAAAGTCACTTCAAATTGAGCAAGAACACATTGAACACACGGCATTCACCGCTATCAGAAGATCGGCGCATATAGGACAGCGTGCGTCCCATGAATGAAAATGTGTTTTTCTTTCACAGAGTAGACAAATTAACATAGGTTTAATTATTTGGTAATTATTTAACTTTATATATTGAGTTAGTTAAGATTATACAATTGGTGTGTAACTAATCAGAACTTTATACGCTTGCTGAATGCATTGGGCGAACAGGTGGCGCGGTCTCCAGTTTCCAAATAGTTGACATTTGGAACGAGAGCAACTAAGACACCGACAGATTGGAATAACTTCAAATGCATGGGACGCATAGCAGCTGAAATTTAAAGGAGAGAGCTGTCGACATAGGAGTGAAATTATACTGTTCGAATCAGGAGATTTCCAGGCGCAGTTATGGACAGCGAGATGCTGGTTGACGGCAAACGTTTATCTGAGGGCAAAACCCCACTTTCAACTGGGAATGAGAACAGTCTTCCTGAATCTCTCGGCAGTCCTGCCGCGGACATCCTTTCGAACTTTTACCACACCAAGCGAGTTGGGAACTATCTCATCGGAAGGAAGCTTGGAGAAGGATCGTTTGCCAAAGTTAGAGAGGGTCTCCATGCATTGACTGGAGAAAAGGTATGGCCATTAGTTAAACGCAACAGAAAACCTGATTTGCTCTTTGTGGGGTTTCGTGTGTTGGCTACATTTATTGTCAACTATAATATTAACCTAATAGGCCTAGGTATAGGTTAACATTTTTTGCACACTGATGCTCTTTTCCCGGAGAGCTATTAGCCAATTTAACAAAATTGACATGTTGTTTAATAGGCATTTTTGATTAAGCGAGTTAGCAGCCTGTTTTATTTTGAAAACGTGTCTGTTCAAAAATGATAGTCCTTTTTCACTCAGCACTAATTTACTAGTATTATGTAATTTGAAAAACATATTTAAATTATTGATGTCCTCATTGGCTAATCGTCTACTTTATTATTGTATTATGCGATTATCCAAAGAGCCGTACTATTTTACAATATGGCTAGCATATTTAACAGTGACTATCTGTTATTATCTATAAATCACATATTAAAACATAGTAATGCTTCTATAATTAGGCTATAACTTAAACTGAAAGCAGAATAATTCGCTTTACGCAGATAGCGTACAATTCTATGTAACGTTCCGGATCAGTTGTGTCTAACACAAATGTGCACAACAGGACATGCTGCTGAGCCAATCTGTAGAATTATTTACTTGTTTGTGCGTGAGAGCGAGAAAATACACAACGATCATTGTCTAAAGCGGCAATGACGAGAGACGGCTGCAAATGAACCGTGATAAATAGTCATGCGCTGGTAAGGCTCCGTAGCCTAGTTCTGAACACTGGCTTTGTCTGCCGCTGGTGATCTCACTGCTGTGGGCGCGCATGGCTCTTATTGGAGAAGACAGTAAATTACCCAGCCAGTGGGAGCACTGGGCTGGCAATTGCATATGAACGATGCCTTTGATAAATGTCCCCGTTCTCATCAGGATTCTGCTAGCGCGGGGCTTTGATATTGGCTGCCATAGGCCACTGGTTGCCTTTGTCTTGCTTTGAAGGTGAAGCCTCAACATTTGCATATGTGCAAAAATATGCAAACGTTTTTAAATGTTTTTGCGTGTGCATATCTACCCATAGATACATCTACCCAATTAACGTTGCTATATATATATATATATACACAAATTTTTTAAAATATATATTTATATATAGCGTTAAGGCATCACAGTTATTTTGATGGAAGCATAAGCACCATCTTGTTTCTGAGACATATCTTTGTTGGGAATGATGCAAACACTGGCAATCAGAGCGCATGCCTTGACTCTCTCTTTCTCTCTCTTACACTCTCTCTCAGCACATGCCCTGACACTCACTCTCTCTCTCTCTCTCTCTCTCTCTCTC
>JAODUH010000006.1:1416750-1463832 GCA_027564835.1 Typhlichthys subterraneus
CTCTCTCTCTCTCTCTCTCTCTCTCTCTCACTCTCTCTCTCTCTCGGTGAGTTCATTCAGGCATCGCTGCAAACGGTACGGTGGATTGAATTAGAGGAGAGCATTTTTGCATCGCTGGTGTTTTTTATGGTGGGTCAGATACATACAGTAAAGGTGAAAATAGGTTAGCAACAGAGGGATCTATGGGGGAAAGCGGGTGATATGAAGGAGGGTGTTGTAACCAACCTCCCCACATGTACCCCCACCTTCTTGTCTGGCGGAGTGTGATCCTGATAAACAACTGAATTCCCCAGAAGCCCCTGGGCATGATCTGCTCCTCCCACCCTCCTCCTGTCCTCATGTAGTATACTGTACAGGCTCCCATCCCCCTATAACCCACACATTCACCCAGCCGCTTCTATTGTCTACTACACTTACCGTAGAGGCCCTGTAATACGGTATGTGGGAGCTCAGAGCGCGTGCGCACACACACACACACACACACGCACGCATTGTCACGCACTCGCTCTCGCTAACAAACACACACACACACACACACTCTCAGCCACAGTCATTGAGTGTCCATTTTAAGAGGTGGTTAAATTATGACAGGGTGGGTGGCAGGGTGAAGGACGGAGAAAATATAGGAGCTCCCTCCCTCCCCTATCCTCTCATTTCTGACCCTCCATGGAGGCCTCCGCCATTTCATTAATGGATATGGTAATTTAGTTTGATTGGTGATGTCTGCCGACTCTCCTTGGGCTGATTTGTGAGGTACAAACGGTGGCCTCTTGAATTCCCACTAAATAAAAACCACGAGGCTGAAGGGCAAATGAATAAAGAGACTAATGGTCTCTGTGACCGTCTAGAAATTCAAGGTGTGCGTGAATGTGACGTGCACAAGACATTTAGGGGTGTGTGTACAAGTGAAAAAAACAGCGACAGCGTGTATTTCAGGTACATTCTGAACATTCCAGATAAATAGTAGCTTCATGTTCCACAACATTCTGTTGAATCTGCAGAGAGAAATTTAGATGGCCTTTAATTAAATTGACCCTATACGTTTGTCGCCCATGGTGTGCAGCATGTGGCAAATCGACATTTGCTGTCCATTTGGCCTCAATGCCTCCACGAGAAACGGGGCAATGTTTGTTTTTCTCTGTTTATGATGGCCTAGTGGTCCCTGCAACACACAAACACACACACACATCCCCCCGCTGTGGCCCTTAGGGCGTCAGTGAAAGTGCCTGCATTGTTCCACATTCGTCACAGCTGTGCAAGAGAGAGCTCAGTGTCAAGCCACAGCAATACAAGCCATTCACCTGTTAGCTAGTCCAACACCCCCCCCCCCCCCCCCCCCCTCCCCCCCCGAGCACGGTCTTGTGGACACTACGGTATATCTCGGAGCTCAGACGTCAAATCGCTGCCGCCACGCCTGGGCTGTTGATAATCGCCTTCTCTCTTTTGTCCTCTTCTCTCCTAGGTGGCAGTGAAGGTGATAGACAAGCGGAAAGCCAAGAAGGACTCATACGTGACCAAGAACCTGCGGAGGGAAGGCCGCATCCAGCAGATGATCCGTCACCCCAACATCACACAGCTCCTGGACATCCTGGAGACGGAGAACAGCTATTACCTGGTGATGGAGCTGTGTCCCGGGGGGAACCTCATGAACTGCATCTACGACAAGAAGGGCCTGGACGAGAAGGAGACTCAGAAATACGTGCGGCAGCTGGTGATGGCGGTGGAGCATTTGCACAAGGCCGGGGTGTTGCACAGGTGAGGTGGATGCATGTTGAGGTTGCGTGCAGCAGCGCTGTGTTACGTGTACGCTCTTGAGCTCTGATGCTATTTGACGGGATAACTTTAAATATGCTTTCCAAATTTATAGGTGGGGTCATAGATTGTAAGCATTTATTGTTTTTTCATTCAGCGATTATCTACTGCCTGTGGTTTGCTAGCCTGGCCATTATGTGCTTGGGCTGAAAGAATAATCCGGTGTTTGAACATAGCGCTGGGTCTGTACAGTAACACAAAGTGGTGCAGACCGCACCACACAACACTATACCAGCCTTGGCAATGCATGTCCAACTTGGGGGGGGCGGAGCATCTAAGGGAGCAACCTATGGCATTTTAGGGAGAGGTGTTTATGTTTTGATTGAGTTTGATTGAGTTGATTGTTTTTCCAGAATCCCTGACACCACCTTTAAGGACAAAGAGAGTGTTGTTGTATTGTTTGTAGTTTTAAAGCTGGTTTTACGATCTTTGAGTCAGACATGATTCGCTTTCTTTCCCAAAGTGTGGGTTAAGCCCTTATTGTGAACATTACAACAAATCCCTAAATAACCAGGGTCATCTACTCAATGACTAGGCCGTTGATACTCTTTAGTATACACAGAGCGCAGGCTTTTAAACACCAAGGGAATTGTTTCACAGTCACTTTTTACTACTTTACAACTGTACATTTATAACAGGTATTCTAATACTTTAAATGTAGCTTCATGCAGACAAATACTAGAATACAAATACTTCATCAAGATATCCCAAATATTTCCATTCACGGAGCATTCCCAGGGATGTTCTATTTTATTGTAGCTCCTAGGGTCTGAGAGCTCCGTTGCATGGTGCTGAGAGATGTATGTTATGATGGCCTATGTAGATAACTGTATAATTGGATTTAGGAAACTAAGGAAACACTGGTGGAACACAATAGACCCAGAAAGTTTGCCAGCGTGAGAGGTTTGGCAGAAGTACACGGGCTGTAGAGGATGTTGTCGGGAGTTGTTCCCCAATAACCCCATACCTCGCCTGTTTATTGTGTGGTGACCAGTTTGATAGCATATCTAACTATAAACCACATCACTGACATCTCATCTCTCTCTTTGTCTCACAGAGACCTGAAGATAGAGAACCTCTTGCTGGACGAGCATAACAACATAAAGCTTATAGGTAACTCAATTGTCTTTGCATTTGTCTAAGCTCCGTTCATCGTATTTATTGCCCCTGGTTCAGTACAATGCTGCCGTGTGATAGTGATGTTAATTCCTAACAAAGATAGAGAATTGCGTCAGCAAACAAACCTTAATGTTGCTGCTCAACAATTGTGAGGCCAGGAATCCCGCATGTGGTTCAGAGCAAAATTGCAGTTAAAACTTCTGTTAAAGCCGTAACGAGACGCCACCTCGGTGTCAATGTGCTGCTGTTTGTGTATGCGTAGCTGAGCCCATTGTCGTTGAGGGGAATCGGTGACCTGTCCTGCTGTTGCTGTTAGCGATGTGTTGAGCATTCAAGCGTTTCAATATACGAATGAAATGCTTTTAAAAATAAACACACGCAGACACACACATTACTCAACACACGGCTTGTGACTTTTGCTTTAAACACACACTAATGCCACCACCTGTCTCCTTCAGATTTCGGTCTCAGTAACTGCGCCAGTATCCTGGGCTATTCCGACCCATTCAGCACCCAGTGTGGAAGCCCGGCCTATGCTGCTCCAGAACTCCTCTCCAGGAAGAAGTATGGGCCCAAGGTAGACGTGTGGTCCATGTAAGTTCACTCTGACATTCAGTTCAATTCAGTAACAAAATACTTCTGGATATGTGTGTGTGCGTGTGTGTATATGGGTTGTAGTGCACTGTTCGCTGAAATGTGTATGTGTGTGTGTTTGTCGTTACAGAGGTGTGAACATGTTCGCCATGTTGACGGGAACGCTTCCATTCACCGTGGAGCCCTTCAGTCTCCGAGCGCTGCATCAGAAAATGGTGGACAAAGATATGAACCCTCTGCCTCCCTCGCTTTCTACAGGTACACATGCACACACAAGCACGCGCACGCGCACGCACACCCACACACACACACCTGTTCTGCAGGGCTGTACAAGCTGAAACAAGCCTCCTGTAAGAAATTATTATTACATGCATTATAGATATTCAGTGTTTGCTCTTAATCTTAGACTATTCTAGAAAATCTAGAAATATTGCTGCCTAACTGTTTACATTGCTAATGAAATGAATATTCCACTAACGTGTATACGTACGTGTATGCAAAACTTGAAATATTCATATGAAATATGTTGTTTACATAATCAGTATGACATTTGGGATATTGCCACAGTCAGAATAATAGTGGAATATTAGTTATCCCTATAGGAGTTTAATACTAGCGAATCTAAATGCACTGACATAAAGACCCAGGCCCTGCGGCGTAGCTGTTACACAGAAGGATAAATCAGCCTTAACATGCACAGGGTATTTTCTGATACCTGAAACTATGTACCCATTATCATGGATACATGCAAATCATACAGAACATACAGATCATAAACCTGTTCGTTGACATACTATACCAATTGAATTGAATTGAATTATTAACCCTTATATGTTTTTTTAACATCGGAGATGAGATTAAAAAATGTTGTGTGGACGATGTTAGGGTACTAAGGCTAGACAAGTATAATGTATAGTACATATTGTATACTGTATATTTATATTATTTGTCACCTAAAACAATAAACATTTGCTGGTACAGGTTTGAAAAAATATAAGGTATTAATCTTCTCCCAAAGTTCACTAGAAATCATTGTTTACGTACAGTTGTTTCACTTTCTGTCTCCCAGCTGCCAAATGTCTTTTGAAGAAGCTTCTGGAACCGGACCCTGAGAGACGGCCCAACATTCAGCAGGTCATGGCACACTCGTGGCTTCAGCTGGCCAACAAAAACACAGGAGCACCATACCTCAACAGGTAAGTCCCTATCTCACACACGCACACACACACACACACACGCACGCACGCACACACGCACACACACACACACACGCACTAACATGCATGAGTGGCAACCCTGGCTATGTAAACAAAGGACTAATAATACACATTCATAACATGCATAATTTAAATATATCATACATAGATAATGAATGAGTTAAGATAAATAAATAATTTACATAAGCGTTCCACTTTACAGATATCAATGCTCAAGGCTATTTAAGATCATACACATTTGTGCTTAGACAGATTAAAATCTTCTTTGCTGTTGGCTAGGCAGACGCACGCGCACACACGCGCGCGCGCGCACACACACACACAGACACACACCAAACTTGGGCTCTGTCTGTCCATAATGTGAACAGGATTCACATTGAGGAGATCAACGATGTGGTGCTACTTCACATGGCAGAGAAGATGGGCTACAAATACAGTGAGGTCCTAAGCGCGGTGCTAACAAACCGCGCCTGTCATACGCTGGCGGTCTACTTCCTCCTCAACAACAAGATGAAGAGACTCTCAATCGAGTACAGGGTAAGAACAGCCTCCAAACACACACACAACTGTCATTCACAACACATGAGAGTCCAATATGGGCAAATAATCACTGAACATAAAACAAAGTCAAATCTTGATAATAGTACATTTCTAATAATACTTTTGGTTTAAAGGATTTTTTTTTTTTGGAATCAGTTTGCGGGGAAATGGGATGACATTTATTATTAATTATTCATAAAATATTTTATGTTATATGTATATGTTTAGTTTGGAAAAGTACAACATACATTGTGAGTGTCAAAAAGTCAAACTCTTGTGAACTTTAGCACTTCTGTGTCTGTTTTTAGCAAAAGCAGGAGAAGGAACCAATGAAAAGGGAGTATTTCCAGACCCAGTGGAGAAAGCATATTGATAAAGTCATCATCCCTCCCAAACAGACCCCTGTCTACCTGGCCGTCAGCAAGGGCCATAGTAAAGAGAAAAAGCACAGAACAGGTGAGAGATTTGATACAACATTACTGGTAAAGGATTATAAGTATTGCTTCCAAATGTGCAAATATGTAGATGGCTGGTATCTTGATCATGCATCAGCTACTCTAAAGTCTTTGGTAAATACATTTTGGTTTTCTAACCAGTTTGATATAGTTTAACAAAATATGCAAATACATTGCAAGAAATTAGTCCAAGTCCATAAGCAACAGTAAAATTCATCTTGATAATTTGACCCTAATGTGAACTACTTAAACCCTCTGAGCCTTTACTTTTTTCCTTTACTTTAGAAAACTACAATTAGGCAATATAGCAACCATGCCCAAAGGCTACACTAGACCCAACATGCTAGAATATAGTCATGATGCCAAGTGAACTGAAACTTGTTATATATTTGCATTTGTGTTCATGTTATGTCATCTTTTCTTTTGTATAACATATACATTATGCAATTTTTTGTGAATAATTTGTAAAAACATCCTGTACTTTGGCCAAAAGATATGTTAATACTTATTTATTTATCTGCTGAAAACTATGCTAAATATTGTATGACAAAGGATTTATATGCAAATGTTTTGGTTGCGTGAATTTGCTTCATGGCACACAATGAACCCGTAAACTACCATTCAAATGGTAGTGTCAGTTAAAAATGTCCTTGCTTTTGAAATAAATGCAAATGTGTTGTGCATACTAATAAACAATAAAGTTAACATTAAATACAGTGTATACATGGTGAATGTCGTATAATAATTTTGCAGCTGTAAACAACTGATTTTTAATGGAACATCCACATAGGCGTACAGAGGCCCATTATCAGCAACCATCACTCCTGTGTTTAATGGCACGTTGTGTTTGCTAAACAGTTCAATTTCATTTTCAAACAAAGGACAGTATCTAAGTACACACACTATACATCTATGTTCAAATTCATTACATTACATTACACCTAAAGACCACATTCCATTAACTGTGAGCTGAGCACCCCATTTCATTTCGTACCGCACTTTATTCATTTGATTTACCACTTCCTGAGTGGGAGTGGTCAGACAGGTCTGACGATTGGATGACTAATCCAGAAATAATGTCACACAGAAAGACACATCTGACAAATTTTGTCTAAGTCAACCACTGAAAGTATTTCTAAATAAGCCCTTATCAGGTCCTGTCAGACAAAACAACTGACCTAAAAAACATTAAAAATAAAAAACTAGAACTTTACTATAGGGGACCTTCAAATTTAAAATGTCTACTACTAATAACCCCAATTGTCAGGCTATTAGATGTTATAGATGTGATCAATGTAAATAATTTAAAATAAATAAATAAATATAACCATGGATAAAAAGTGCTACTATGATTGGAGTCATCAACTGACAATGAAACAGTCTTGCTGGTATGTTCCACAGAGTGTGCGTGTGCCAGTGGGTTGTCAGGGTAGTCCATATTGACATATCCCATGTTAACGATGATATAATGTCCATGCAGGTCTTCTGCGCGCTATAACCGGGGGTCACCGCAACTCCCCGCTGGCCCCGCCCGGCACCGTGGCCTCCTCCTCCATGGAGTACCTAGAGATCCACCCTCTCTTCCCTGACACCCCTCCGCCACGCCGGCGTCTGGGCACCCTCCCTCAGGCGGCCACGCCCCCCAGCCCGGAGCACAACATTCCTGCTCCTCCGGCCCCGTCACCCATCGGCATGCATTCCTTCGATTCCCTCTCCAAAGCAGAGCAAATCGAGGACACCCCTGCGGCCCCGTGGTACAAGCTGACCAACGGAACCTTTTCCCCGCCGCGCCACGTCTCCGCCTTCCACCCTGACTCCTCCTACTTGAAGAAGGCCACCATCCCCAGCCCCCCGGTCCTTATTGTCAACCCAAAGCCCAAGAAGAGCACCTCGGCCGACTGGTGCGCTTCCTCTGACACAAGCGGAAGCCCGCCAAGCACAGTAGGAAGTCCCCCGGGCTCTGCCTTCAGCCCTCCTAGGTCGGCCTTCCATCCCCTCAACCCTTGCTCGGCCTTCAGTCCTCCCTCCAGCGGGGGCAGCAACGATCCCGAGAGCCCCACGCACCGCAGAAAGTTCCCATCCTTGGGGATCGGACAGATCTTGAAGAAGAAGATTCAGTCGCAGCCGTTCAGCTTCCGGGCGGAGCAGGTCGTGGAGGAGGTGGTGTCCCCTCCACCCTATCCCATGCAGACGCTGCTATGCGCCTCAGGTGCACTGAAGACCCTTTGCTGAGGTGTATTGCACGCCCAAACAAGAATGGCAGAGCGCAAGAATGAAAGAAAGAGACTAATTTTCGATGAGTGCATCCCCTCTCAACGTTCTGGTCGTTGGAGGCGGCCTTTCCGAGCGGCCTTTAAAACTGTCTGTTGTTGTGACGAGTAACTTTTTATTTTTTAAAGATATGGTTAATAATGTAAAGAAGGAAAAAAAAAGATGTTAACTTGAAAGAAAATATGTAACCTCAGTTGCTAGAAATGGGTGACACTGGGAAGATTTCAAATGTATCCCTGGGCAATGACTAAGTCCCGTTATACAGTGGATATAGAACACAATGTAATATAGGTGTGACGAACAAGGTGTACATGTATACTGACACACACACACCTACAGTAAGCCTACAACACTGTATTATAAACTGTGTGAGGGATATTTTCTCTTGTGTAATAATGTTGTGATTAACTGATTACAAACTAAGCCGTAGACTGATTCACACCAGCTAACAGACCCATACCCCAACCCTGAGCCTGTTCAGGCATATTACTGTCAACATGAATGCTTTTGTCTTTGTTAAACGTTGATACCTACCTTCCAGACAGATGGCACTGTATCCTCTATGCTGTCTGAAGGTGAAAGTTTACTGCACTATCTTTGTAAACCAAAACCAATACCAACAAACAGGGTGAGCCTTCTCATCTTGTAACCTCACTCAATTATTCATACATTAATGGCACAGCGGTTGACCGGCGTGCTTGTGTGGATTTTGCCACATACTGTAGTAGGGTCCATCACTAGTGACATTGGGAACATGTTGACCACGTGTACACCACCTGGGTAACTGTCAACATTAATCTCTCACTTAGAACTAATGCATAATCACCGAACATTACTCACAGTTAACACAACTGACTGTAAAATCCACTGCCAAACTGTTGCATAATTTGTACCTAATAATAATAATAATAATAACAATAGTGACGATGATCGTAACAATAATAAAAGTATTAAATGTCAAAGCCTTATCTTATGATGAATGTTTCCACAAGATTTGTAGTTACAAGACTAACCAGTACTACAGCTCAACATCAGTTTAAAAACTTTGTCCTATTGTCTTAATGCTGTAGTTTGTGCAGTAGTCCTACGTGTTACACGCAATGCTGGGAATTTGCCAATAACTTTTTCTGAGAGTGATGTGAAATTTGTGCTTGTAAATACAGTATGATTCCAGTTCTCTTGTTGGTGGCAGTGTTCTGTATTTGTCTTTTAAAGTCTTCATTCTGAACGTTTTAACACCCTTGTTGTTTAACAATACTATTTTACTCTACGAGACTTCCATGTGCACACAAGGCTGCTCACTGTTAAGATAGAATATGTTTCTGTCGAACTGAAACCTTGCATGCAAAATTTTACAATTTGAAATGTATTGTGAATATTTGAATTGTCTTTGTAACTCTTTCTTGGTTGATGCTGAGATCGATATTGACTCAGAGATCATTTTGTAAGATTTTCTAATGAATGGGTTTGTTTCAATGTCAAGAGATTTCTATGCTGTATGAAATATTTTAAATATTTATACTGAAGCCAATATGTTTCTGTCTACTTATTTGCTTTCATGTGGTGACCACTAATTAGCCAATATAGTGTACCTAAAGCATACATCTTAATGTCCATTAATAAGTCTACAAAGAAAAATATGTAGCTTATAAATGTGTTAATTTATAATTAAAAAAAGTTACATTGTTGGTGTTATGATAACTTAAATAATAATTGGACATTGTAGTAGTTTCTCCTGATAGCTTTATTAATCAGCTGGTTTTCCACTATATTTCCTTGTTTACTCTATATAATTTTATAAATTAAATCTGATGTTGCCTATCTGGATACTAGTTTATCCAATCAAATATGCCACCCCTCTCAATATGCAAATATAATAAAAACATGTTACTCCAGAGATGCAGGGTAACGTATGTGTACCATTTTATTTACATGTTATGTAAATAACGCACTGACATAAAGACCCAGGCCCTGCGGCGTAGCTGTTACACAGAGGCATAAATCAGCCTTAACATGCACAGGGTATTTTCTGATACCTGAAACTATGTACCCATTATCATGGGTACATGCAAATCATACAGAACATACAGATCATAAACCTGTACGTTGACATACCATACCAGTTTAATTGAATTGGAAATAGTAGTAATAGCTCTGTATGTGTTGCTGAATTAACCCTTATGTGGTTTTTAAACTTTGGAGATAAGATTAAAAAATGTTGTGTGGACGATATTAGGGTACTAAGGCTAGGAAAGTATCATGTATAGTATATATTGTATACTGTATATTCATATTATTTGTCATCTAAAACAATAAACATTTGCTGGTACAGGTTTTAAAAAATATTGCTGTATAAAAAGATAACAATTGGCCTACATAAACGTGTAAGTAAGAAAAAAAGTAAGAAACCTTTGTCCTGGTTACTCAGAGAGCTTGGCAAAATATAACATGATCTTTGTTGTGATATGATGCTCTTAATAGGAAACACATGCTAACCTTCTGTAGAAGCAATACACATATACAGTATAATGACATTAACAGCTAATACACTTCAGTGGAACAAGCATGGTCATCTCTTCTTGTGAAATCTGTGTAATTTTATAAATTAAATATGATGTTGACTATCTGGATACTATACAAGCAAATATGCCACCCCTCTCAATATGCAAATTTAAAAAAAAAAAAAAACATGTTACTCCAGAGATGTAGGGTAAAGTACGTGTACCATTTTATTTACATGTTATGTATACGCAACCAAATATTTAGAGAAAAGTTTGCCATTTGTGTGTGACTGGTTATAATCTCGAAGCATCCTTCTTTAACAAAAATGCAATTGAGTCCCCTTACAAAGCTTAAGAATCGCAGACATATATGCGGCCTCCTGGTAAAAACAGACCAACAGGGCACCATCTCTAGTCCTCTCATCCTTACCATCATCAAGCCCCAGCCCAAGAAGAGTATAGCTCAACAGACCGGTGTTACTCAGAATCCACCACCCACATACTCCTTCAACCCCTGTTCAGAATACTGCCGTCCCTTTTGTGGGAACAGCAACGGGGAGTCAGCAGCAGCAGTTAATTTGCCATGCCTGCTTGGATATTATGTGTCAGGCCATATGACCTCAACCAAATGTGCTATTCATCTCACATATCACGTAACCTACATTATCCATGAGACAGACACGTGGTGTAAAACAGTCCCTTAAAACAGCTGAAAGACATTTTACACACCCAAATACAACTAATCGGCTCAGCTGTTCAGTTCTAATCAACAACCTTATTTTGGGGACACTGCCCCAAGAAGACAAAATAGTCTTACTTCGTTTAAGACCTCTCTGATAATCAAACCCCTAAGCGAAATTTGGCTAAGCCACAGTTTTAAAGAATTAAGTAGTTTATATGTCTACCACACCAGAGGCTATTATTTTATTTTTTAAAAGTTGAGTGTAAATGCTCAATAAATACAACTATAGTATTTTACTTAAAACCTATCCTGAAAGTCAGAAAATTCAAAATGAGTTTTTTGTTTTATTATTAGTAGGCTATCAAACAATATTTGTAGTGTTCTATTGGTCAATTAAATTGGCACACTATTTCCTTAGTTAGTTGTTTATTGTTAAACAATTGACATTGATAGCGAACGACTTTCTCGTTTGCTTAAATTGACCACTTATACTGTGGACCATGCGTTCATCTTTGTAGACATGTTCAGGCTTGTATCCTGTCGCTAATGCTGTTTACAACCCCGCCCCTACTCACGCACATGCACACGCGTCTGGGTGACGCTGGCAACAGGATGGCTGCGCCTTTGTGTCTGAAAACCAGACAATTAATCATCTACTGTACATGCTGCCGGACCCAAAGCACTTACCACACACAGACGTGCTTTTACTCAGTCTTAGGACAAGCAATTTCAACAGCAAATAATGGTAGATATCTACCTGTCACGGGCCCATCCTAAAAGACCGCAGGAGGAAATAAACAAGCCGATGGTTCCAACAAACTATAAGGCTTTGGACTGTTCTGGGGATTCTGGTTATTCTGTTATTGGTTGACTAAATTGTTAGACCACTCTATCAAACTAGCAGGCTTTGACTTGGCTTGGTTTGGCAAATGCTCTTGATACCAAGATAATTTTAGAACATGAAGATAAACTGACAGATTATGTGGCCATAGTCTTTCATGGTAAGGGTGAGATGTAGGGCTGTATAGGCTATATCCTATTATTGAAAAAATAAAATATCAAGTGTTCAATTTTCAATACATGCTTAAAAAAATAAGAATAGACACTTTTTTTTCCTGCTATTGCTATTGTTTACTGCAGTATGCTGATAAATGTAGGCATATTGTTGCTGGATTACAAAGTAAAGAACAGTAGGCATACAATAAACAAAATAAATACATTTTAAAATGTTTCTTTTATGTAACATTGAACAAAAACAACACTTGTCTTATTAAATGTGTCAAATAATTTAACATAATATTGAGAAAATTATGTTTTAAGTTAAACAAAATAATCATCTGTGGCAATACCAACTAAAACAAAATAAATAAATAAATACAATAAAGCCAAATTCAATTAAATTGGTTATTAAATATTCCAGTAAAAGCAGCAACTCATAGGCCTAAAAAACCCTCACATTATCTTTCAGGTGATTGTGTATGATTGTGTAGACTGCATATTACAACTGTCACTGGTAATGACAGAGGTACAGTAATGATAATGTGGGAGCTAACTACTAGTAATGATAATTGTAGCTTTAATTCATTACGGGTGTATTGGGTACTTATTAGGTGAGTCATTATTATCAGTAATTTCCAGAAATTATTTCCAGAAAGAATGAAGAGATATAATGAGAATAAATACTCAACATTGTCCTTTGGCGTTTTTTTAGCCATTCAGAAACACAGCCTACAATATTCAATTGGTGCCTGGCACCTGATACAAAATCCTATTTCGTGTTTGCATAGTTAAAGCTTAAATGTAGTTACAATGTTTGTCATTTAGCAGAAGGAATTGTTATAAACCATAAAAATAACATTATTCTAAATATATATTCCCAAAAGCTAAAACAGAAGGATATTTTAGGCTGTCACATTGGTGGCACTCCTTGATTTATCTCCCTCTCAAAACAAGAGTAGAAATCCAATCAAAGAGCAGGGCTCAGCCAATCGAATCGCACTGTCGGTGGCAACAGCAGCGTCAGCGCGTGCAGCTATTGGCCAGGTGCCTCATGCAGGAAAGTCTGTAATTGGCCGAAAGCACACCGAGGCTTCATTGCCTCCATGGCAACATTGCTTTCTTATTGCTTAGAGAAGGTGAGTGGAGAGAAAGAGGGAGGCGACTTCTACTCAGACACTGGCTCTGCATTATTCATCCTTTGTCCCTGAGTGCATGTAGAATGTGCCTGTAGCTGTATTGACTAGTGTGTGAGCGTGTGCGCCTGTGCTTGGGTGGGTAAAAATGATTGGTTGTCTAGGGAGAGGTGACTGGGTTGAACCCCTCGTAATAACTCCACCTGGCAGTGCAATGCACCCAGCAATAGTTCATATAAAACTAAATCAAGCTGAATGGATTAAGAGGCCACTTTAACCTTCAAAGCAGTGATGCCGACTAATATTGACCAAACTGGACAATCAAACAGATGAGGGTCTATCCACTCCCCCGAATGACAATGTTCACATCTGGGCTATGAACCGACGGTCCAGCCAGCCAGCATTTTGGTTGGCATCTAAGCGCAGCCTTGTGTTCAACAGCGACCAGAATGACATCACCAGCATACTATCACACCACCGACAACAAAAACAAACAAGCATGCAGGCTTGTTTGTTGTAGTTCTGAGCATTTTTTCCCGCCCCCAATGAGGATTTGAGAGATATGGGAGGGGGGTGGGGGGAGATGAGGGGGAGGAGATGGAAGTGATGGGGCGGGGTTAGAAGGAAGACATTTGTATTTTTATTATAAATAAATAAACAAACAAACACCACATGGAGATGAGGGATTTAAGGCAATGGATGTGTGTGAACATGGTAGAGTAGAGTTCACCCAAGTCTCCCACCCCCACATATACTTTTAAGCACGGGCGGTTGTTGACGAGCGTGCCGGCTAGCGGGGAGTCAGCCACCACGGCCGCGAGCATGTCGACTAGATGGCAACAGGCAGCCAGCGTAGCACGTGCTCTCAGTTGCCCTTGGATACAGCATGCTGGTTGGCCATTTCTCACTGTTGTTGTTCAGGAAGGCTGATGAAACCTTGTGAGTGAGGGAGGGCCATGGCTACAGCATGCAGGCCCTTTCCCGCCTTTCAGTAGAAAGTGTTGCTAGGGACATTATGTTACTGGTTAGTAAATAAACATAGTTATCCCCCCACCCACCCACTTCCAGTAAAAAGATTGGAGAAATTGATATTGTTTTTTTTTTTATTGCATACATGTCTAAATCCAACTATATACATTCAAGGTAAAAAGAAAAAAAAGAAAACATTAATGTGCGCACATCAATGTGCGTATCCTTGCCCAACTGAATATGTAATAATTTGAGCCTGAAGATGATCGTAAAATAACCAATGTGATATATGTGACATATAAAGCTGTCAAACTAGAAGGCACTGGTCCAAAAGCAATAATTAGTCATTATTAGTTCTAGTTATTTAACAAAGCGCCAACAGGGGAACAACACACATTCCCGTCTTGCTAAGCGGCCGCTTGCTCCAAGAACCGAACAAAGGGATGTGTGTGAGCTCACACGGCCAGATCAATACCGCAATGTGCTGATTCCGCAGCTTGTTGAAAACACCAAATAAACATTCTTTGCGTATGCCAGATTCACCCCGGGCCTGGACATTGAAACGACAGGTTGCAAAGTTTGCCGTGAAGTGCACAAACACAGTGACAGCGGTGATTGATGAGCGGAGCCGGCGGCCTTTGTTACCACTATTTGTAACCTGAACAAAGGGTGCTGAAGCTGTGCGTTTGTGGTCACGTTGAACCTGCGACTGAGGGAATGCTGTAGTGTGCCTGGGGTGTGGCTAATGTTGTGAGTCAAGACCACGATGCTCCACACGCGCGTACAGAACGTCCATCGTTATCGGGGATAATCACCTCACTCCTGCTGGCCAGACTCGATGTCCTCCAGTCTTTGTGCCATGGACACCACCAGCGTTTTCATCTGGGAGGGTGGAGAAAGGGACAGAATTGGGTGAGAATACGAGTGGGAAGGAAGCGGTCTCGATGGAACGAAGAAGAATTTGGGCAGGTGGCAAATGAGGTGAACAGCAGGAGGCAGCGAGGAGCAGAAAGGGATGGGAGAAAGGAGAAAGAGAGGGAGCGGGGGGACAATGACGCCATCGTGGAGGGTACAAAGGGACGGCGAGGGAGGGAGGGGAAGGAGACAGGTCATTACGTGTACACGGAGGAAACTCAGACAGGTCTCCGGGACAGACAGACAGGCAGGTAGGCAGGCAGGCAGAGGAAACAAACTACGGTGGTCGGCTAGGTGGGATTGCTGGATTTAACATGTAACTTCTGTGATGATAATCAGAGAATTCATTTTAATCACAGATCGTATAAAAGGTGCCCCTTTGTTTAGCGCATCACAAGCTAAGGTGTAATAGAATGAAACAACCTATCATGTTGCTGGCCCAGGCGTAGAGGCTCCAAGGCTGCACTGCACACGAGATCAGATAATTATCTTATCGTACAGTACATTCAATATAACTTGTTTATGGTGTGATCTGGAAGGATAACATTTTTTCACTCAATGATGTTGGTGTGACATAAAAGCTTGCCACACTGACACCCATTGCACTGATTAAAAATTATCCCACAAAGCTCATGATCAAAACATGTTTTTCTCCTGACAAAGACCATTGTCCCTACACGTGGTGCATGGCTATAGCATTCATGCACTGTCGCCACCTAAAGGTGGATTGATGGTATTGATATTTACTGTATAAGAAAGACACATAATAATAAGAATAAGAATAATATGAATAATAATAATAATACTAATATTATTATTAAAAAAATATAATTCTAATTAAAAAACATTAATTAATTCACCTCTGTCAGTTGTTGTTCAACAATGCCTCTGTACTCAAGTGTCACCAACTGCTCTTCGGGGCTCTCTGCTGCCACCATCTGGTTAGCAGATCCCAGTATATAACTGCAAAAATACAGACCATTAGAATTGTATATAGATAACTGCTTTGTTGAACATTATAGTTTCACTTAAATCTTTAAAATATATTAATCATGTAGTTTTTTAATTGTTGCTTTAAATTGTTTCTTTGGCATTGCATTCAGCTTCATTTTAGCTAATTACATTCTCTATATATTATATTCTGTGATGGGTGATGTGCATACCTGTCAATATCTGCTACATTGAGGCAGAATTTAAATCTTTTGTCATCCATGTTTTTAGGTGTGGATACATAAACCATGCCCAGCAAAGAGTGGCAGCCTCGGCATGTGAGGTGAACGACCAGACTGCAAGACAAAACAAACATCACTGGCATCAAGTCTGTGAGTAATCTCAAAGTTAAATGGTAAAAATACTTACCAGCGACATCTTTTGATTGGTTCATACATATGACTTTCCTTTCCAACCAAAACGTTGTCAGTGACACCTAAAAACACCAAAAACAAAACACAAATTAAATTATAGCTATAGAATATTTTGTTCTATTGATTATTTGAATGTATATTCTACCCTTTTATGGTTCTTTTTTTTCTCTTCAGTTTCTATGTTTGTTGACAATGCATACTGTTAAGCACTTTGTGCTTGCGGTCTGTATACAAATACACTTTGCTTACTTACTCGAAATCACCTGTATTTAAAATGTTTACCAAATATATTGGAATGAAATGTTACTCAACATACTACATTATATATATATATATATATACATACACACACTAATCAAAATAGGTCAACTGTACACCATTTAGCCTACTGTATGAGGTCCAATGATCACACACCCCTATATAAAACGAAACAACAATGCTATCAGTGCGCGCATATTATTTACAGCCAAATATGTTTGCCTTGATCACGCAGATTTATGATTCTTTGTTTTAAAAGTTTGTATTTTTTAAATAAATATGTAGGCATACTTGAGGTTATAACTCCATTCATTCCATACGCAACATTGAGAATAAAATAGATTATTTTAAAGACTTTCGCATGAATTGCTCACAACCGAGAACCAGACTACCGTACTCACGTTTTAAGTGTATTTGGACAGAGTCATCCTCACTTCCAGCCCATGACAGTGAATCGCCCACAGGTAGCCTGCACTTTCCACAAATAAAGACGACCGGTCCATCTTCCTCATCTTCTTCCTGGTTATTGAGCTCTTCGTCAGTGAGCGTGGCAGTACCCGTGGAGGAAACGTTAAATGTTGTATCTTGGGATTTATGTCGTCCCTTTGCATCCATTGTATTTGTTGTTGCTCGTTTAGAAGCCATATGTGTTCTCTGCGTTGTAAGGTTCAAACTTTGGCGGGTTGGTTAAGGATGACGTGTGACCCGGAGGATAAAAACCCGGAAGTAAATATTTTACAGAAATATTATTCATGTTTATTAAATATATTGCTTACAAACGTGCTGCTTTTTAAACAAAACATGTTCCTACGTGTTCGGTGTTTACGTATATATTTATTTAATTCGTACCGTATTCGGTTGTGCGATCTATGCTCTGATTGGCCAGTTGTGTCAACAGGACGTTCGTGTTGACGGAGCGCGAACGTGTGCTACTGCCGAGCTAGTACCGCCGTGTTTTGATCTCGTTTACCTTAAGTAGTCGTCTTATCTAATCGCTTAACTTCGTCCTCGTTGCCATGAGCGAAAATATACAAAAGGTTAGTGTATCACGATATAATTACCAACACTTTGGCATAGCATATCAACGTCAAAATAACGTAAGCTTTTGCATTACGCGTCTGCTTGTTGCCTTTCAGGTAAATAAGTGGTTAAGTACAGTTTTTGGAGACCAGGCAATTCCGCACTTCGAGGTCAACACGAGGACAGTGGACATCCTTTACCAGTTGGCAGAGTCTAGCGAAATACGATGCAAAGAAATAACCCTGCTTACAGATGACCTCAAACAGAAAGCAGTGGAGTATCAAGCTGATGGCAAGTACCGGTACCGTAGCATGTTTTCACATGACCTGTATCGCAGTGTACAGAGCAAGTACAGAGTTTCGCTTTCTAAACATATAACAACATCCAAGACAAATATATATATAAATGCCATATATAATGATAATTTCTGCCTTAGTAGGCTTGGCTTTAAGTAACATAATACCATTGTTATTGTCATGTACAGGTGTTCATCTCCAGGATGTTCTACTACAAGGAGCTGGGCTGTCCTATGCAAGCTTGTCCAAGCCTGCATGTGATTACTTGTCTGCCTTAGTGGATAATGCCATGATACTTGGAACTAGAGACACGTCACTGTCCAGGTACATTGGTGTCTGTTTATTCAATTTGTAATCTGGACGTATGTAGTTTTCACTTTAAGCACTGCAGCCACGAAGTTGACATGGCTTTGGCTGGTCATTTCAGTTATCTGAAATTAGCTATTTGGCTTTTGCAGCTTTGTTCCAGCAGTGAATAGCCTGACCAATGAACTTCTGGAAGCAGATAAGTTGGACAGGCAACTTGACAGGGAGCTTAAGGCTCTCAGGAAGAGGCTGGGTGCCACCCTGGTTCTGCGAAAGACCCTTCAAGAGTAAGGACATATACGTGGAGCATGTTGGTGCTCTGGTAATTGTGGTGTTGTTACAGGAGGGAGAGCCAAGTAACATGTAGTATACAGGTGTCAAGTATATCACTAGCTCTGCATACCAGTACATCTGTTCTAAAATATATATAACTTGTATAACTTGAGCACATTTTGTATTTTTCTCATAACAGGGATATTAACAGAACTGCACAAGCTCAGGAAATTGAGAGTGCCAAGGCAGAGGAGAGACTCCTCAATAAGGACTTTCTGAAAGCTAAATCTCAAGAGCTCATTTGCCGGAGAAAGAGGGCAGAGGTATGGATTATGTTTTTCTTCCATCTTCAGTGTGTTCATCTTAACTGTTATATTATTTGAGTTTTTTTAGCTAAGTAGAAGGAAATTGTGGTGTATACAATTTTAAATGTTGTGTTCTAAGGTGAGCCTTAGTGCTCTATCACACACATATTAACTAGATTTTTTTTCCCCATTAACCCCGTAGGACCATCTTATTTCAAGGAACATGGAGAAGACACTCACACACCAGGCTATTAACGAGCTGTCCGAGGTTAGTAAGGACAAATGCACAATTCCCAAAATGGGAGAATAAAAACACACTTTTTTCAGCCTGAAACTGTATTTGTTCTCTCTCACTGTCACATGCAGGAGGTCACTGCTCTGAAGAGAGAATTACTTCCGTTGACAAAGAAACTGGAACCTTACTTGGATTTGAGCCCAGTATGTTCAAAGATGTTAATCTGTATTGAACTGATATCTTTAGCTAGAATTCTGGTTTTACTACATCTAAAAGCAACATACTGATTTATGCTCACTAGGATAATTTCATAAGTGTAATTGTGCTTTTATGACATCTAAAAGAGTGTTTTGTTTGTGTTTGTGCAATATTAAAATTGTCTTTCCACAACAGAATCCATCTCTCGCTAAAGTTAAAGTAGAAGAGGCAAAAAGAGAATTGGCGAGTTGGCCTATAGTTTATTTTATCATATTATTACCATATGCTGATTGTGGTGGTGTTTTTAATAAAGATGTTCTCCTCATTTCCAGGCTGCACTCGATGCCCAAATTGAAATGAACGTCGATTTCATGCAGAAGTGAAGATCTGTAACAACATGCTCACTAAATCTTGTAATATCAATAAAGAAAGACATGCTACAAAACACATCCATTAAAGTTTTGATT
Organism: Typhlichthys subterraneus; assembly: GCA_027564835.1. Classification (NCBI taxonomy): domain Eukaryota; kingdom Metazoa; phylum Chordata; class Actinopteri; order Percopsiformes; family Amblyopsidae; genus Typhlichthys; species Typhlichthys subterraneus. The sequence goes on from JAODUH010000006.1 coordinate 1,436,680, forward strand.
TTGATCCTCTACTGTTTGTCATGGGTACAGTTTGGCAACTATGCAGCATGCATGTGAATATCTTACTGGCATGTAGTTGCATTGGGGGCAAATGTTTAACACTGAAGAATGCATTCTCATTAAGGTAAGTTGAGCACCTATTGAAACTTAATAATAAAATAATACTGCTACTGTACTTATTCTTATTCAGGGATGGTTAAAGTGCCTGGGTCCAGGTTTCTACCAACTTGCAATTAATTTCATTTGAAAACTTTATTCACAGACAAATAAAGATGATGTTTATAGATGACGGGTGAAAGCTTTTCAGGGTTAATCTGCTGCTCATGACGGTATATACTATAAGACATTGTATCAAAGTACAGTATGTCTGAATTGAAGTAAACATAATTTCAGTGTACTATTTTGTAAAATTCCCACATCAAAGTCATATAAGCCATATAAAAAGTGACTGTAAGTGATTGTTTTAACAAATTACAGCAGATGGCTCCACGTAATTTCAGTGTCACAGTGGACAAGGGTTAACTATCAATCTCTGCTTGCTAACACAGCAGCCACACAGAGGGGCAGTGATCCCACACTGCCCTTAAAAATGCCATACTAACATTGTCCTTCAGTAGACCCACACAGTCACCAGGGGTCTGACTGAGGAGTCTGTCTGTCTAGGCTTGCCCTGTCCCTCCAGGCTTACTGTCTTTGATATCCTTGGAGGATGGCAGAAGGTGCAGATGGAGAGGAAGAGATTCAGTTTTTGCGCACGGTATGTACTTAATATTCAAACTTTGTAATTGTTTGATGTGAATGGTTTGCTGAAAGTATAAGATGCAATCAAGTGTACAAGGATGACAAACTTTATTGTTACTTAATATAAGTTATGGATATATAAACAAATCAAACTGGACTGTAGTGACTGTCATCAGAAATGGTGTCTTAAATACAGATTGACATGGACAGCTGGCTAGTTTAATGGCATTGTTATCTATTTATATACCAATGGCTATTTGATATGTTACAGTTATTTTACAGAGGGAGTCATTTTAACCAAGTAGTCTTGTATTATAGTAACCTATTATTTTCTTGGATACTTTTGACAGACAACTGCTGCAATTATTACGATAACCATTTTGAAGAAAATTGAGGTCCTATAGCTATGACTTACCCATTTTCAGAAGTCAGTAGTTACGTAGGCTAATACAGGGAATGGTCTGTGGTTCAAATTTCAAATAGTATTAAGGCAGATAAAGAGGTCTTAATAAAAAGAAGGGTGTCTTGTTTTAGATCAATCACAGACATACTGTACATCTAATATTAGTCTCAAATATAGTAAGATTAAGTTAAAATGACGATGTTCACAAAATGCACAACACAGGCTGTAGTGTATTTTGTGAACATAGTTATTTTAACAATCTTAATCTTCAACCATAATCCTTTTTGTATATTACCTTGTTCTTGTAAGATTGACTAGTACATTATCATGTGCATCTTCTTGCTATAATAGAGAAACAATTTAGGTACCTTGATTATTGATTGCATTATCATATTTGATGCAATGAAGGCATTTTAGGATACCTAATTAAACCAATTTCTGTCTGTTTAGTGTTCCATTCTATTGTTTTTGTATAAATGTGGCATTAGAGGCACACAGTCCTGAATTAGCAGAAATTGCTGACCATCATTTCAACATAAATGTTATAATAGTATACTGTATATTGTCAACATAAAATGTTTTTCCCTGAAATCCTCAGTCTATGTTAGCACTGCATGCATTGACATGAGAGAGTGGCTTTATTATCTATTTAAACTTGCATCAAGATTTATTTAGGGTGTGAAATATTGACATCTATCACTACTGAAGTGACCCACTCCCCTTTTATAGTGTTTCCTTGGCTAAGCATTATTGTTTGTGTTGTCTTAGCTATTTAGTAATTTTAGTTGTAATTATGGGTTAAAATGAGAAACTCCATCATACAGTGTTAGTTTTATTTTATGTGTGACAAAGAGAACATTATTACCGTACACAGTGACAATTGTAAAGGTTCTCAGTTAACCAAGTCAATATGTTTGTTATGTGAGAGTCAAGGCATCAGAATAACCTGTTGTTATAGACACTGCTGTCACTCACCCTAAACACTGCTGTTCTATATTTGCAGTGGGGATTACCAAGTTCAAAGCTAGGTCCATTTTACCACCTGCTAACATCAGTCGTTGTGTGAACCTCACTGTTGAGAGAGTTTATAATCAGATGAGCTTGCCAGACACCTTGGCCACTTCAACTGTATTTTTTACTTGTTTTAGCCTAATATTGAATAGCAACATAATTCTACCACCTACCAAGGTCCTGTGATCAAAAACCTAAATGTCCCAAAATGTGATTTTGTATCACAAAATCCCTTCCACAGCAAATAGTGTTATTAAAGCTGATAAATGTCGGGTAGTCTCTATGGACTGTCCAATGTCAGATATCCCTTGCTTTCCAGACGGGAATGTGTGAATAGCAGGTGCAGGGGCCTGAAATAGAGGGCCAGAGGGGAGTGGCTGCACTCCCCGAGTCAGAGAGGCTTTGACATTAGTGTTAGACCGATGACAGAAAAACAAAGAAGAAATAGAAGTTAGGAATGCAGGAGGAGCAGCTGTTTGTGCATGCATATTGATTTGTACAGTAACATGACTAGGTATTCCATGGCAAACACCCCTTACTATGATCTTGCTCTTCTTGTACTATTGCATTTTTGTTAAACAATTTGTTTTAAATTAGCTGTCATCATTTTTCTTGTTTCTTTTTTTTAACCTTTGGTGACATATTTGACAATACAGTATACATACATCAAATTCATGGCAATGTTATTGGTGCTGAATAGAATTCCTGGACCCAGTTTCAGTTTGATCTAAACTGTTCTTAGTTCAAATAGCATAATGTCCTGTGCCAAATGTGAGAGTGAGTATCTTGGAGCAGGAGTTGTAAATGTGTGTCATAACAATTAAACTAAACGATAGATTGATGTTTAATAATTAATGTACTGTATGTATTATATGTAATGCATGTATTATAGTCAGTCTTGCATACTGGTGAACAACCTTCTGAAAAGTATGATGCAAATTAAATTCACCTCTTTGCAGGATGACCAGGTTGTGTTACAGTGCACTGCCTCCATTCTAAAGGAGCAGATAAAGCTGTGTCTGTCATGTGAAGGCTTTGGAAACCGTCTGTGCTTCCTAGAAACCACATCCAATGCTCAGGTTCTATTACACTGTGAACTATATACTTCACCCCTTAATAATACGTTATATGTTTATATAGATATAATAATAATAATAAATATGATCTTATTTCATTTTATTAATTTATATTACTCTAGTTTGATTAATTAATACATATATTCCATATTTGCTGTGCTCTCTAGAATGTTCCTCCAGACTTGGCTATCTGCTGTTTCATTTTGGAGCAGTCTCTGTCTGTACGAGCATTACAAGAGATGCTCTCCAACTCTGCTCTCGACGAGGTACATCTCCATTGAAAATATGGAAATAAATATAGTGTTAAATGCATACAGTATGTGGTTCTAAGACATCAGGTTATAAAACATGTTGTTAATCGTATACAATAGGGACAGACTATATTCTCTTACTGAACCTCACTTTGTTTTTCTTTCTGACCCGTGTCCTGTCACTCTCCCACCTACCAACCATAGGCTGTTGATTTGGACAAATGGGTATGTCTACTCTACCTTTGCACTGAATGCTTCCTTTCTCCCAGACAGTGCCAAAGCTATAAACTCGCACCCTCTACAGTCATTTAGTATGTGTAGTAGAAATTCCAGTGGATGCTGCTACAGTATCATTTGAGATGACTCTTGACATTAGGATAGTAGATTAGTTTCAGCCTGCCACATTCAATAGTTATTTCTATAACTTTGGCTTTGACAGTACAACTCTTAAAGTAATAATGTCATGTCTCTTGAAAGTATGTAATTTATTTCACTTTGCATGACAAGTGTCTTATTTGCTTATCATCCTATTAGTTGCCCCGGTATTATTCTTTTGTTGTTATTGTTGAAAAGAAGTAACTTGTCTATTTATAAATGAACAGTAGGCTATTCCATTTTCATTTTAACGTTATTTCACTCACTGTATTCAGTGTCTTTTGTTTCTTTATTCAATATACATATAAATATCGGATTGTGTTGTGTGATATTGTACCATTCTAAATGCTATGCTAAGTACTTATATTGTCTGATTTTCCTCATGTGAAGTCATCACAAGGAGGTGGTCACCGCACCCTGCTGTATGGCCATGCCATTCTCTTGAAACACACACACTCCAGCATGGTAACATTACAGTCTTCATGTTTCCTCTCAATACTCAATAATTCAGCATATGTATCTGTGTGTATTATTTGGCGGAAAACTACGAACTCATCTCTTCTGAATTGTCTATGTGATGCAGTACCTGTGCTGTTTGACGACCTCACGCTCTCTAACGGACAAGCTAGCTTTTGATGTTGGTTTGCAAGAGGACTCGACAGGTAGCAACTCCATTGGATTAACAGTCTTTTTTGATATGTATTCGCCCTTTCATGTTTATTTCATGCAGTATTCAACTTCTATTTTATAGTATACATGTCACAGGCTATATTAAAAAACGTTTTATGACAAAACATAAGGCTATAACTGATGTCAAATCTTACTGTAATGAAAGTGGCTATCATTTTGTAATTACATATTTTTCTCTGTCAGGAGAGGCTTGCTGGTGGACAATCCATCCTGCATCCAAGCAAAGGTCTGAAGGAGAGAAAGTCAGGGTCGGAGATGACCTCATTCTCGTTAGTGTGTCTTCGGAGAGATACTTGGTAAATCGTTGTTTTCTAAACGTTCTAAACTGGAACATTGCAGGTTGCTTGTGATTCACCATGATAACCATTGCTCTTTCCTCAGCACCTCTCCTATGCCAGTGGAGATCTGATGGTAGATGCCTCCTTCATGCAGACATTGTGGACCATGACCCCTGTCATGTCTGGATGTGAACTGGCTGAAGGTTCGTGCATATCTTTCCCTTAGCAATCCTTTCAGGACGTCTGTTGTGTGCTTACTGTTTCCGCTGCTTGTCCTCTGTCAGGGTTTCTGATTGGAGGCTATGTGCTCAGGCTGTTCCACGGTCACATGGATGAGTGTTTAGCCATTCCAGCAGCTGACCAAGGAGATGACCAGCGAAGGTGACCACCACCTTGGACAATTTGTTCTGTCGGAGTGATATTATCTGTACAGTGCACATGTCACTTACAAGCTGTTTTCTTTCCCTTCAGAGTTGCTCATTATGAGGGAGGTGCTGTATGTAGTCATGCCAGATCTTTATGGAGACTTGAACCTCTTCGTATTGGGTAGGAGCATAATTTTATTAATGTAATTTCACCTAACTGTTTGCATATTAGCAATTCTCTGTTGCAATATATTATTATTATTGATATTATTATTATTATTATTAATTTTATTATTATTATTATTGAGCACTTGTTTACTTGTTTTCATGTTATATTTTGCGTAGGTGGAGTGGTGGTCACATTAAATGGGGTCAATCATTCCGGATACGTCACATAACTACAGGCAGATACCTCTTTCTGGATGAAGAGAAAGGATTGCTGGTTGTGGACCCAGAGAAAGCCAACTCCAAGATGTCCGCTTTCTGCTTCAGAATTTCAAAGGCCAGTGTCAAAGCGAATTAGTTTGTCTCGGACCCAGAAATGGCTGTTCTGTCCACAACACTCTACAGCGTGTAAGAACCAATGTGATAAGACATCCTTCTTCATAATTTATCTTTGTTCCACACTGCAGGAGAAGATTGAGATTGTTCAGAAGCGTGATGTGGAAGGCATGGGCATACCTGAGATCAAGTATGGAGAGTCCATGTGCTTTGTGCAGCATGTTTCATCTGGCCTATGGCTGACATATGCTGCTGTCGATGCCAAGTCTGCACGCCTGGGCCCTCTGAAAAGGAAGGTAGGGTCGATTTACAGACAGTATATGGGTAAGATAGTCAGAAGACGTTGTAGATAGAAGGTACATGCATCCACGTTTATAATAATGTCTTATCTACCTATCAGGCCATTCTCCATAAAGAAGGGCACATGGATGATGCCCTTACTGTGGCTCGCTCTCAGACAGAAGAGTCCCAGGCTGCTAGAATGATCCACAGCACAACGGGCCTTTTCACCCAGTTCATCAAGTAGGACTTATTGTCCTTAAAGCGACAGCATTAAGTGTGCAGTGCCTGTGTTGTTATTGCTTTGAGGGTGAGGTTCCTTCTTCGTGTGCCTCCAGAGGACTTGATGCTCTGAGTGGGAAGAGCAAGTCTCCCAGCCCCCCCTCTCTGCCAATGGACTCGGTGATCCTCTCCCTGCAGGATCTCATTTTCTACTTCAGACCTCCTGACGAGGAGCTTGAGCACGAGGAGAAACAGTCCAAACTCCGCTCCCTCAAGAACAGACAGAACCTGTTTCAAGAAGAGGCCCGTAACCAATGGAACTAATTAGTTTTTTTGATACGTTTGCATTAGCACTTGCATTTTCTTATTCCGTTAATATCTATGTTCTCTAAGATAAGATCAAATCAAGTAAGGTTACACAATGTGCATGGTGGTGTTGTTACAGGGGATGATAACGCTTGTTCTGAACTGCGTTGATCGACTCAACGTCTACAACACAGCTGCCCACTTCTCTGAGTTTGCTGGCGAGGAGGCTGCAGAATCCTGGAAAGAAATAGTCAATTTGCTGTATGAGTTACTGGGTATGTGGCTGTTGGTGGTGATGATATGCTTGATTAATTCCCACGGGGAAATGTTCCTTAGCATCTACAGTGACCGTGATTCATTTCACAATAAGTCCATAATGGTGTTGTCTTCTCCTGCCAAGCGTCTTTGATCAGGGGTAACCGTGCCAACTGTGCCTTGTTCTGTGACAACCTTGATTGGCTGGTCAGTAAACTGGATCGTCTGGAGGCATCTTCAGGTAGGGCCTGTTAGCTAACGCGATCATCTCGCTCCATTCATGCAGTACACGATGTATCAGTTACGATGTACCGATGACGCTACGATATTTATAGTAGGGTATTGTCACTGCCGTGGTCATTGTGAATCACACTGCATTTGTCTCTGTGCCCAGGAATCTTGGAGGTGCTGTATTGTGTGCTGATAGAGTCTCCAGAGGTGCTCAACATCATCCAGGAGAACCACATCAAATCAATCATCTCTCTCCTGGATAAGCATGGGCGCAACCATAAGGTTTGGACCTTGCGTGCATACTGACCAACAAATGATAAAGTAAATACTATAATAGTATTTTGGGTTAAAACCGTAAAAGGCCATATGTCCAAGAAAGTAGCGTGTGTGTGTGTGTGTGTGTGTATATATGATCTTAGCCTTAATGGAGGGCTTGCTGCTTCTTTGCGATCTTTAGGTGCTGGATGTACTGTGCTCCTTGTGTGTGTGTAACGGGGTGGCTGTGAGGTCCAATCAGAATCTAATCACGGAGAATCTTCTTCCGGGTCGTGACCTCCTGCTTCAAACCAACATTATCAATTATGTCACCAGGTAGGCCACTTAGAAAGTACCTTCATTGTATAATGTAATATAATATTATGTACACTAGTGTTTCAAATATGTTTTTTATGGCATATCACCACACCTGCACACAGAACGTAAGCTCCATTAAAATCTGTACTGTATGCATGTTTTATTAAAGATAATAAAACAAGATACACAATGATATATAGCCTAAGCCTATTAATACAAATATCTTAATTATCCCAAAAGTATCACACAACCATTGCACAACCATTCTCTTTGGGTCCTGGTCCCCAGTTGGAGAACCACTGATCTAAAGCGCTGCTGCTAGTAGCCATTGTTTTTTTTCCTTTAGCATGAGACCCAATATCTTCCTTGGAACATGCGAGGGATCTACTCAGTACAAGAAGTGGTATTTTGAGGTAATGGTGGATGAAGTGGAGCCCTTCCTAACCGCTCAACCCTTTCACCTCCGTGTGGGCTGGGCTCTGACCGAGGGCTACAGTCCATATCCTGGTGGTGGAGAAGGCTGGGGTAGCAACGGTGTTGGGGATGACCTTTACTCCTACGGCTTTGATGGGCTTCACCTGTGGTCAGGTAGGGCAAGCCCTGTTTGCAAGCCATTTGTCTTCATAATAGGCAATACTATAGACTATCAAAATAAACTAGTAAATACTATTTCATACAAAGACGGTGTATTCTGGCAGTATGGTGACTGTTTCAGATAGGATTCTTTGTCATTTATCTTATCCACCGTAAATATGATACATGTGATAAATGTTAAGCCTTAATACAAGACGAATACAATTGCACTTGGGCGTATAAACCCGTGTGTGTCCATAGGGCGTGTCCCACGACATGTGACCATGCCCGATCAGCACATCCTGGCAGCGGAGGATGTGGTGAGCTGCTGTCTGGATCTGAGCGTGCCCAGTATCTCCTTCCGAATCAACGGTCACCCTGTGCAGGGCATGTTTGAGAACTTCAACCTGGATGGCCTTTTCTTTCCCGTAGTCAGCTTCTCTGCAGGCATGCAGTAGGTCACCATGAAGGGCTCTATGACGCATTGATCCAATCGTGCAAACCGCTGTGCTGACGCACTTTTGTTATTGTGTACATTAACTACAGGGTTCGCTTTCTGCTTGGAGGTCGCCACGGGGATTTTAAATTCCTCCCGCCGCCCGGCTACGCTCCGTGCTATGAAGCAGTGCTGCCCAGGGATCGCCTGCACATTGAGCCCATTAAGGAGTACAAGCATGACAACGATGGTGTCCGTAACCTGTTAGGACCCACACAGTCCTTGTCACACACAGATTTCACGCCCTGCCCCGTGGATACAGTACAGGTCAATAGTGGACGCAACCTATTGCCGCTACCTTTGTACTTTGTACTATACAACGTTTTTGTAATTCGTCTGGTCGGCGAACGCCCGGAAGTGACGTTGCGCGATTGCTTAGTAAGACAACTTGGTGAAAACAAAAGTTTGTTTTTATTTTTTGTGGTCCAAATCAGTGTCAATTAATGCTTCTTGGCATCGCCTGGGAGCTCATCATAATATGAATATATACTAAATAGCCTAATTCAGCATAATACATACAAATAAATAAACAGAAACTTTGCAAAACCCACTTCTTCTACATGTGAAACAGCTTCAACACTGTTTAACGTTTGGTTGCTAGGCCACAGCCGCTTGTTGTGATCGAGTTGTCACCGAGTTCTCAAGCCACTGCCGGATATGTCGTCACGCCGACCAGATGAATGCTGGTGTGTAAAAGCCTCTTCTGGCTAATCTGCCATCTGCTTCTATTACGTTATTCTGGCTTCATTCATCTTTGCAGATTGTACTTCCTCCTCATTTGGAGCGCATCAGGGAGAAGCTAGCAGAAAACAGCCACGAGTTATGGGCCATAACTCGTATAGAACAAGGATGGACCTACGCAGCAGTGAGTGTGGCTGCGGTGTCTTTCTGGAGGAACAGATGTCTTTTCTATATATTGACCTGTCTCACGCACCTGTTTTCCATCTGTGTCCAGTTCCGAGACGACAACAAGAAGCTGCACCCCTGCCTGGTAGATTTCCAGAGTCTACCTGAGCCAGAGAAGAACTACAACTTAGCGATGTCAGGAGAGACGCTCAAGTGAGACTTTCACATGCTTAACTCCCTTCTCGTACTTATTGAGGTTTCCACACCTGACGTCTTTCAATCATTTTCTTATTTGTTTCCAGGACTCTGCTGGCACTGGGATGTCATGTGGGCATGGGAGATGAGAAGGCTGAGGAGAATCTGAAGAGGATCAAGCTCCCCAAAACGTGAGTCAATGTGGATTCTACGAATGTAGATCAAGTATATTTATGTGACACGCAATCACATTGGGTACTCAGTGAGCGTCACACTCTCTACAGAGAAAATGTGATTTCTGGTTATATGGAACATACATAAATTAATACACATTGAATAATAACTCAAATCCAACTAAAATCTCACATATCAAGATGTGCGGCAGTCTCTCTGGGTGTCCCTCAAGGCTCGGCACTCAGTCCTCTGCTATTTAAAATACACCTCCTACCTCTGGGTCAGATCATGCAACACCACAACGTTGACTTCCACTACTACGCGGACAACACCCAGCTCTACATCTCAACCCGGGCATCCTTCTACCACCTCCGAAACATATCCAGACTCCGCCCTTCACTTTCCTACTCAAGCACTGAAACCCTCATCCACACCTTTGTCACTTCCTGTCTGGATTACTGCAACCCTCTTCTCTCTGGCATCCCAACCAAATGAATGAATCGCCTCCAACTAGTTCAGAACTCTGCTGCCAGGATCCTCTCAAACACAAAGACAACGGATCACATCATTCCAGTTCGGATTCATCTTCATTGGCTTCCTGTACAATTCCGTATCAGCTTCAAAACTCTCCTCCTCACATACAAGGCCGTTCACAACCTGGCTCCCTCCTGCCTCTTACTGTCTCCTGCCATGCACTCCTTCCCAATCTCTTCGCTCCTCCTCTACACCCCCCCCCCCCATTCCACCTCTCCACCATGGGGTCTCGCCCTTCCCCTGCACATTCGACATGCCACCACAGTCAACTCATTCACTAGACTCCTCAAAACACATCTCTTCAAACTTGCCTATGACATTTGACCATTTGTTCCACTGTCACTTGACTGCCCTGCCCTCCCAACAAGCTGATAAAGTATTATTGTTTTATTTGATTTTGTATATATTTCCCAAATCTATTTAATTGTATATATACATCATGTCATATATATACAAATCCTTTTGGTCTTGTCTAAGTTAGTAAGTAAGTTAGATCTCAAACCCTCTTTGATCTCACTATTGTGTTTGGTCCCCAGTTACATGCAGAGCAGCGGGTATAAGCCAGCCCCTCTGGACCTGAGTCACGTGAAGCTGACCCCTAATCAGAATACCCTGGTGGAGAGACTGGCAGAGAATGGACACAACGTGTGGGCAAGAGACCGGGTTCGACAGGGCTGGACGTATAGTATTGTGCAGGTCAATAATGTTAGTAATTACTGAATACTATAAATGTCGTATGTAGATTTGTACATTTTGAATATGAATGTATAAACATGCAGTAGCTTATGTATAACTGTATGTTTTATCATCGCCATTGTGTACATGATCGCTGTAGGACATAATGAACAAACGCAATCCGCGTCTGGTTCCTTACAACCTACTGGATGAAAAGACCAAGAAGACCAACAGAGAGACTGTATGTGCTGCTGTTCGCACCCTGCTCGGCTATGGATACAACATTGAGCCTCCCGACCAGGAAAGCAGTATGTCTCCATGGCATCACTATTTGAAACATGAAAGTGGAAAATGGACAATTACCGCTGATTATTATTCATCTGTCCGTTGTGTTTTTAGTTTTCTGTCTCTTCTTTCTATTGTAGGTGGGCATGGGCCTGGCGGTTGCCGTAGCGATAAGATACGGGTGTTCAGAGCGGAGAAGTCTTACGTGGTCACCCAGGGGAAGTGGTATTTTGAGTTCGAGGCGGTGACGGTCGGGGAGATGAGGGTGGGCTGGGCCAGACCCAGCGTCCGAGCCGACACTGACCTCGGCACTGACGACCTGGCCTACGTCTTCAACGGCTTCAAGGCACGAACCTTGGAGTAATTAGCATTAACGGCGGAGTCAAGGGACAATATGTGAATACGCTATTTGGTCAAATTCAGTTCAATGCAATGTGTAGTCTGATGATTCTACACTAGTATCCCAGCCTTGGCTCTTTGTTTCTAACGTGGGGAGGAGCTTCTGAGGGAGCGCCCTATGCCATTGAAGGGAGAGGTGTTTTCATTTTGATTGCCAGTTCAAATGTCCACAATCTTTCTCCAGAATGACTCCACCCTTAACAAGGATGCTAGCTAGTAGCTTATAGCTTTTCTTCATTTTCAGTACGAGATTCATAAAGTGTTGTTTACTTCCCAGGCCCAACGCTGGCATGTAGGAAATGAGCCGTTCGGTCGCCAGTGGCAGTCTGGTGACGTGGTGGGCTGCATGATCGACCTCACCGAGATGGACATAATGTTCACCCTCAACGGAGAGATGCTGATCAGTGACTCAGGCTCAGAGATGGCCTTCAAAGACATTGAGATAGGAGAGGGTGAGCGATGTCCGCATTATGACATCACCCCTTCCTGTGAAGAAAATTAGTCATTTCAGCATCCAGTTAAACAAGAAACATACACCCATATTAGAAGTGCACTCTAAATTACAAGGATGATCATTTGTATATATGAGACAATAATTGACTCATGATAAAATAATAAAGAAATACAGTGGAAATAAATATGGAGAATAAATATATGTACATTCAGAATATACATACTTTATTTGACAGGCATAGTTGGCTACAGTACAGAAAAATGTGTTCAAAACATCCAATACATAGGCGACACATTAATATATGTGTCATTACTCAGGGTTTATCCCAGTATGCAGCTTGGGCATGTCTCAAGTGGGCAGAATCAACCTGGGCCAAAATGTCAGCAGCCTGCGCTACTTCACCATCTGCGGGCTGCAGGAGGGATTTGAGCCCTTTGCTATCAACATGAAGAGAGACATCACCATGTGGTTCAGCAAGAGCCTGCCACAGTACATCCCTGTGCCCGCCGACCATCCACACATTGAGGTTTGTGCATTGTATTATTCATGAGATGACTCAGCAGATGACCGCATGTTATCTTACTGTACACTTCCTGTTGGCTAATAAATACGTAGACGGATGCTTTCATTTTGGGAGCACTTAAGTGGTCTTAGCTTTGTGTCATGCGTTCATTTATTTTTTATATTTCTATTTATTTTTTCAGATTTTTATAAAATGGATGATTTGTTACTAAATGTATAGTATCTACGTCCATGCATGTGCGTACATGAAATAAATGTTCACAAAGCTCCTTTTCCGTTCATATGATAGGTTTCTCGTGTGGATGGCACTGTAGAGAGCGCCCCCTGTCTGAAGGTTACCCACAAGACCTATGGCTCCCAGAACGCCAACACAGACCTGATGTTCCTCAGGCTGAGCATGCCCGTTGAGTTCCACGAGACCTTCAAGGTTCCAGCGGGGACCACGCCCCTCACACGAGCACTCACGGTGCCCGAGGACGAGGTGCTTGAAGTGGACCCCGACTCGGATTACGAGGTGCTCAAGAAGTCCGCCACTCGCAAGGAGCAGGAGGAGGAGAAGAAAGAGCCCTCGGTGTCCAAGGAGAGCCCTGCCAACAAAAATGGAGAGAATGAGAAGGACGCCTCGACAGAGAAGGGCAAGAAAAAAGGGTTTGTGTGTGCATTTGTGGTGGAAATACATGTCGGTTGGTAACTTGCATTAACAATAATCCATCATGGCTACAGTATACCTACTGTATTTTCAACTCGATTCTGTCTATTGACCGGTCCCAGGCCTCGCCCCATTTCACCTGTCCTCCAATAACAGTTGAGCATATTTTACATCTGACTGAAACTCCATCAACTGTCCGTTTTCCTGTAATACTTTTCTATGCTGTTTTGTCCAACATGTCCAACCTTGTTACAGTAACGAGGTTGGACATGTGAAAGGGGGGTGCTTGGGATCGGTCAATTGGTAAATATAGTTTTACTGTTAAGCCATCATTCACAAGATACAGTATTGATTGTCCTTGTGATCCCCAGGTTGTAATGGGGATACTAATACCTTATTTCACTGGCAGACCAGTTTTAACAGCTTTAGTCATCGCTGTTTCATGGCGATGAGGTCATTTTTACGGAACTGTCATTCCGCCTACACACCAGATCAGAAATGCAGATGGGATGGCTTTCGGGAAGGAGCAGGAGCATAAATGATTAATGTACAACTTCAATTAGCCATAGATAGCTTTTAGATTGTATCTTTAAACAACCTGTATACTGTGTAAAGCAAAGCTTAAAGCTTAAACATTTCAGACCGTGTTGGGTCCTTATTGTAGCTGTCCCTGCGGTCTACAGTTTCCTTTTCAAGGCCAAGAAGGCTGCATTAATAACCGCACCGCCTGTTGTTCCCACAATGCCCCGCTTGGTTGAGGATGTGGTCCCAGATGACCGGGATGATGTCGACATAATACTCAACACTACCACGGTATGATAGCCCCAGTCTGGTGTGCTTTACATCACTTATCAGAGCTACTCTTTAACAATGTCTCATAAACTGTAGTTTATTCATTTGTATGTATTTGTTATGTGCGGTTCAGCTTTCCTGTTGTATTAAACTTTGATGCATCTACTGAGTCATGATGCAAGTTATTAATAATGAGAGAAGATAAAACCTGTATATAAGCCCTATTTAGCGTGTCAGGTCAAGTCAAGTTTATTATAGCCCGTAATCACAGTGCAGTCTCAAAGGGCTCTACAACCCATACTTCACATGCAAACAAACAACCCCTAAACCTGCTCCTTCTCCCGGGCAAGGAAAAACTTCCATTTACAACCCCAAGGGGAAATTTGGGAAGATACCATTTTACAGCTAATACATTGATGTGGCTTTAGATATAAATTCCTCTCTGTGTCTCTCACCTCCACTGCGAACAGTACTACTATTCTGTACGAGTGTTTGCTGGACAAGAGCCTGGCTGTGTGTGGGTAGGCTGGATCACCCCTGACTACCACCAGTATGACCCTCGCTTTGACCTCAGCAAAGTGAGAAATGTAACTGTTACCATGGGAGATGACAAGGGCAACATACATGACAGGTAATAACGAGAGTCACAGCCATCATACATAAATACACGTGAGATGGTATTTATTCATACGTATTTGAACCTAGGGTAACAACAGCCTGACGCTAAAGGGCATATCCATGTGACTTGCTCTCTGCAGCATAAAACGCAGTAACTGCTACATGGTGTGGGGAGGGGAGTTCAGCAGCTCCCAGCAGACCCGTGTCAGTCAGGAGGACTTTGTGATTGGCTGCCTCATTGACTTGGACACGGGACTCATGACCTTCACAGCCAACGGGAAGGAGATCAACACTTTTTACCAGGTCAGGGCAGCAGAGTTGACTTGAACACTTGTGGCTCTGGCTTAATGCACATTGTACGAACACAAAATCCCACTCTTTTCCAGGTTGAGCCCAACACTAAGCTTTTCCCAGCTGTCTTTGTCCTGCCGTCCAGCCAGAACATGATTCAAATAGAGCTGGGAAAATTAAAGGTCAGTGAGGAAGAACCTGTAACACACTTGAGCTGGTTTTGGTCCCTGTAATATCTGATCCACTGGTTAGATATTTATATTGAACTAAGCTTGAACTTAGAAAGTAGCATCACACATAGGGCGATGTGATTTGGTTTAGTTACCATTGCACCTGTGTGCAGATATGAATGATAGCGAAATAAACCAGGTCTCCAGAAATCTATTATAATGCCCATAAAAAGAACCATGCAAATGAAAACACTACTAGCAAATCATTAGTTAAATAAATCATTAATCATTATTTTTCTGAACTGTGATGCTGGTATATAATCCAGGAGTTATATAATTATGGTAAATATTTCCCAAACCTAAGCATTGAAAGCATTTGTTTTCATGTATTGCCAGAACATCATGCCAATCTCGGCAGCCATGTTCAGGAGTGAGCGTAGGAACCCCGTACCCCAGTGTCCGCCTCGGCTGGACGTCCAGCTGTTGACCCCGGTCATCTGGAGCCGCATGCCCAACCACTTCCTGGCCCCGGAGACAGGCCGTGCGTCTGAGAGGCTGGGCTGGATGGTGGAGTGCAAGGGACCCCTCACCATGATGGCCCTGCACATCCCTGAGGAAAACAGGTTCTTACAGTACAGTGATAGTGTCCTATACAAAAATAACAACAGTTATGGCCCGATCACATGAGACACGTCGCTAGAAACGCGCTGCTAGCAAAACAATTGTTTTCCTATGGTACGACGCGACTGGCATGCACTAGCTTTATGGCGGCGCCCATTGCGCGTTTCTTTTTTTACGAGCATAAAAGTTTAAATACTCTCAACTTTTCAGTGCAAGGTGCTGTTCGTCAATGTGACACTTGGCCCAAGCAACAGTTTTCTTTGGCGCAGGCATCTCTCTGTGATCAGGGGTTTATCAAAGCTCTTATTTAGCGACGTGTCTCGGTGTGATCGGGGGGCCTCAGTGGGCAACGTGTGTTATCTCGTTATTGTTGTCGCTCAAGCCGCGTGCATCCTCCAGGTGCATTGACATCCTGGAGCTGTCCGAGCGCATGGACCTGCTGAAGTTCCACTACCACACCCTCAAGCTGTACGGCTCAGTGTGCGCTCTGGGGAACAACCGCGTGGCCCACGCCCTGTGCAGCCACGTAGACGAGTCCCAGCTCTTCTACGCCATAGAGAACACCTACCTGCCCGGGCCTATGAGGAGTGGCTTCTACGACCTGCTCATCAGCATGCACCTGGAATCTGCCAAGAGGAACCGGCTGGGGACAAACAAGGAGTTTATAGTGCCCATGACGGACGAGACGCGGACCATCACCCTCTACTCTGACGTCGACAATGGTCATGCATTGCCTGGGGTGGGCCTCACAACCTGCCTGCGCCCTAAGCTCCATTTCTCTCCTACTGGGTTTGTGGGTACGAACCCTGACATCTATACCCTCAGTCCAGTTATCCCAATAGAGGTGAGCGGGGACAGGGAAGATCACTGGCTGTATGTTGTCATTTCGAGAAGCATGAACATGCAAGGAGTCTGATGCAAAACATGTAACACATTGCAATGCGCAATTATGATTCACAATCACTATTCTTATTCAGCATTGTGATAAAGAATTCAAATTCTCATTGTGATTCCATATTCCAAATATATATTCTATGATGATTCATATATGATTCAAATTAAGCATCACTATTGCATTTTTTTCTGATTTTTTTATTTCATAACAATTAGAATTCAGCATATTCATTTGCCTTTCTAAATTGCTACTGTATTCCATGCAGCATTCTAAATATGCATTGTAATCAAGCATTCTTAATGATTTTTCAAGTTAAACATTCTGATTATGTGTGATAAATCACTGTTGAATGCAGTGGAGGAAAGATATTTTTGGATCATGTTTAGGCTGGATTGAATTGAAATGTCACACAGTATATTGTTTAAATGTTCTGATGTTCACACGTTTGAGTATGGGATGATATGTATATTCATGAGCTCTATTGGTTTTCATTATCGTTGTCCTGCATGTTCAGGTTTTGAAGTCCAAGGCCCTGAACATGCTGACCGAGGCTGTGCAGGATGGCGGTCAGGCCATGCGAGACCCTGTAGGGGGCAGTGTGGAATTCCATTTTGTCCCCATCCTTAAGCTGATCAGTACCCTCCTCATCATGGGCGTGTTTGACGATGAAGACGTCAAGCACATCCTGAAGATGATAGAGCCTACGGTGTTCAGCGGAGAGCCCCCTGCTGGAGACAACAGGGAGGCCAGCAGAGAAGCCAAACTAGCAATAACAGGAGTGAAAGAGGGAGAAACTGAAGGGGATATTGACGACAAGGGCGTGGGGTATGAGGAGTATGAGGAGGAGGAATATGAAGTAGATGAAGAGATGGATGAAACGGATTTCGCTGCGGAACCAGGGGAACACCGTCCAGGTGAGACAGAGCCAGGGAGTGGAGACAAGGGGCCTGAAGAGACGGAGAAAGAGGCCGGTGGAGAGGCAAAAGAGAGTGTTTTGCAGGAGGGACTCTTCCAGATGAAGCTTCCGGAGTCTGTCAAACTGCAGGTACGGCTGCTTTTGTGGTCTCCTCTGTGAATATTATTATTATGTATACGCATTTAATTCATACCTATTGGGTAACTGTTCCATATGACTGTGATGCACTTTTTAATAAGTTTTTAGCAGATTCCGAAATATTTTATTGTTTGTATGACATATGATATATCTAATTGCATAATACATTATACAATTAATAATATATTAATGATGTACGTATTGTGTCTGTCATTGTTACATACTGTAGCATTTGACCTTCTATGATGAAACCATTTGTTTATTCTAAATAACTGTCTCGCAGTGTTGAGTAACAGATTCGTATTCTGTCCATCAGATGTGTACACTTCTGCAGTATTTCTGTGACTGTGAACTGCGTCACAGAGTGGAGGCCATCATTGCCTTTTCAGAGAAGTTCATGGGCCAGATCCAAACTAACCAGAGAATGCGCTACAATGAGCTAATGCTAGCATTCACCATGAGCGCTGCAGAGACCGCCCGCAAGACCCGGGAGTTCCGCTCCCCACCACAGGAGCAGGTACACTCAGACTGGGAGAGACGGGTTTAAATAACATAGTGCACTGAAGCTATTATCAGATTTTACTTGGTACACAGTAGTGTAATAGATATGTCCCCTGTCTCACTGTTAATGTTTGAAGCACATTGCATAAACTGTGAAATTGCTCCTGGCGGTAGAGAGAAATGTAGCGTGAGGCTAGGAGTTCTCTAGTGTCGGTCATGACCTACAGTATCGGCAGTTCTTGTCACCGATGTCGCTAGTATGTTATGAATGAACACGCTTGTGTCCTGTGCTAATGCATGTGCTTTAATGTGCAGGTCAACATGCTCATGAGCTTCAAGAACTGCACTGAAGACGAACAGTGCCCCGTGCCTGATGAGGTCCGCGATTCTCTACTGGCTTTTCACAGCGGCCTGCTGGCACACTGTGGTTAGTCCACGTCCCCTACGCCAAGCTAGCTACCATTAGCACCTCATAGTGTTAGGCACTGGTTCTCAAGAGCCTCCATTACCCCCAAAACGGACTTCAATTCCATACCCCATGGCATGAAAATATATAAGAAGCCATGATATCTGTGTGAAAATATACAGTATGTTTTAGATGTGTACTAGCATAATAAAAACATGATGTGAAATAAATAATATAAATAATAAAAAAAGAAATAGCCGATCTGATTCTCTGGGATGCAGGTATATGTAGTAGTAGTGAGGGCTCTGTTATCACTGTCCTCTCAGGTGTGCATATTGAGGAACAGGAGCAGGAGGAAGAGGTGGACAACTCTGTACGCGGTCGTTTGCTCCGCTTGCTGGAGAAGGTGAAGAAATTCCGTCAGAAAAATGTTGAGGTGGAACCTGAGGCAGCGGAAGAGGAGAAAAAACCAAGTTGGTCCTATTTGTGTAACAACTGTAAAAATTATTTGTCATATGAAATGCTGTAAAAACCCACCTGCAATACAGTTTTGGTACCGTTTGACGATGTATTTCCTAGTAAATTTATTAAAATTCACTTCTACACAAATATACTTGCCTTTCCTTGCCTTTGTAAATGTATGAGCGATCTTTTAACTGCCACCATCCAGGCACACTGCAGGAGCTGATCTCTCACTCAACGATCCACTGGGCCCAGGAGTCGTTCATCCAGAACCCCGAGCTGGTGCGCATGATGTTTAGCCTGCTGCATCGGCAGTATGACGCCCTAGGTGAACTCATCCGGGCCCTGCCCAAAGCCTACATCATCAACGCAGTGTCCATCCAGGACACCATGGACCTGCTGGAGTGTCTGGGCCAAATCCGCTCTCTGCTCATTGTACAGATGGGCCCAGAAGAGGAGAGGCTTATGATTCAAAGCATCGGGTTGGTATTAAAGCTAGGCAGGAAAACATGGCTTGCTGGGGACCCCTCTGGATGTAAGGCGCAACTGCACTCTGTATGGTTCTTTTTACTTCCTGATACACAATATGCATAACTTCCGGGGGGCAGAATATATTTATCTTGTGATGAAGAGGACATTGGTTACAGAATATGTCACCAGAATACACCACTGTCCTCTCCATCACAAGAGAGTTCATATCGGTCTGATGTTATGACGGATGCCATTTCTATCATTATTAGCAATTAAAAATGTGTAAATATGTTAATAAAAATGTATCCCAGATGCCGCCTCAACTTGATTATACTGCCAGTTTAGTTACAATAAGATGAACAGGAAGTCATGTCACCATGATATTTTTACTTTTGTTAGGAACATCATGAGTAATAAAGTATTCTACCAGCACCCCAACCTGATGAGAGCTCTGGGCATGCATGAAACTGTGATGGAGGTCATGGTCAATGTCTTGGGCGGTGGAGACTCAAAGGTATACAACATACTAAACACTATATACTAGGGGTGTAAAAAAATATTGATACACCAGAGTATTGCAATATTACATTGCACGATACTGTATCAATTCTCTAAAACACTGTCAATATCGATTTAAAAAAATAAAAAATATATATACAGTATTTACAAAATACATTAACGTCAAAAAAGAGGATAGATGATTTGTTACCAGATTTAGCTTTAAGCTAATTTCCATCTCCAGTCCCTGAGCAACTTTACATTAAGTGTTTCTGTTTTTTGCAGCAGTACCACCCATTAGCATTGCTAGAACAGTATATATTCTGCAATATATTGCTTACAGTATCCCTTACAGTATCCCGATATATTTCAATATATCAAATCGTGGCCCTTGTATCAAGATACGTGTCGTATCTCCAGATTCTTGCCAATACACAGCCCTACTATATATGTACTAATATTAATATTTGTCAGTTTACCTGGGACCACCAGTTCCCAACACACATTTACAGTATATTTGTGTAGACCCCCTGACTAAAAGGGAGGGAATCTTTATCACAATTACCACTAGTTAACAAAGGGATGTGTGTAATAAGGCAGAGAGAGGTTTCTGAGCAGTTGTCTTCCATTTGCAGGAGATCAGATTCCCTCGGATGGTGACAAACTGCTGCCGCTTCCTGTGCTATTTCTGCCGCATTAGTCGTCAGAACCAACGGTCCATGTTTGACCACCTCAGCTACCTTCTGCAGAACAGTGGCATCGGCCTGGGTATGAGACTTAAGGCATCTACAGCATGTATTTGAGATACACTGTGGTGTATCTCACCGTTTAAGAGGGGATTCGAAAGGTTTTATGATTACTTTGACTTTGAGGACAAGGTTTGTGTTTATTTCCCTATGGAATATTCTCCTGTGACATATGAGCCATACTGTAACTTGCCTTTACGTGTAATGGTAAATATAACTACTGTGTAGTAAGATAAACTGAATGATTTCTTTTGACCAGGAATGCGAGGTTCTACTCCTCTGGATGTTGCTGCCGCCTCTTGTATTGACAACAATGAGCTGGCATTGGCTCTGCAAGAGCAGGACCTAGAAATGGTAAACAAACTGCAAGTCGGATCTCTAAAACATCGTTTAGCATTCTACAGTTGTTACATGTAATCTTCCGTCTCTCTAGGTGGTGAAGTACTTAGCTGGATGTGGACTTCAGAGCTGCCCGATGCTCCTGTCTAAGGGCTACCCTGACATCGGATGGAACCCCTGTGGTGGAGAGAAATACCTAGACTTCCTGCGTTTTGCTGTGTTTGTTAATGGTCAGAAATTACTACAGTGGTTCCTAAAGTGTGGGTTGAGATTCTCCATGGAGTCCTAAGATGCATCTGGGGGTTCACGTTTAAGACCATTATGCTAGGGAATATTTTAAGGGCTCCAATATTAAGATATAAAATAAAAATGTTGTAAGTTACGTTTTGTTAAGAGACCTTAAAGGGCTGTTAATTGCGATTATCAAGCCAGTCAGGTTTGCCCCCTGGGTGTGACCAATCATCTCAGACCTATCTTCCCATTCCCAGTAAAATAGCCTATCAGGCATGATAATAAAAAGTGCAACACAAATTACAATCACATGAATGCTCAGCTTGAAGAGGGGGGAAAAGTCAGTCCAAAATGGAAATTGTAAATTTGGACTGTTATGGAGCTTTTAATATATTAGTGCGTGCATTGTGGCCTGGCTTGTCCTGGTTTGCCCTCTGCAGGAGAGAGCGTGGAGGAGAATGCCAACGTTGTGGTGCGCCTGCTCATTCGTAGGCCCGAGTGTTTCGGGCCCGCCCTCAGAGGGGAGGGCGGTAATGGTCTGCTGGCTGCTATAGAGGAGGCCATCAAGATATCAGAGGACCCCGCCAGGGACGGACCCTCAACCAAGAAGGACAGACGCTTCCCTATGTAAGCACTTCTTTACCAGCGAGAAAGTCAACGTCTCGAGCGTTGCTCCCCCTTGTGGTTGAAACCAAAAAAAAATGTATGGATGCATTTCCTTGCGTGCTATTCCTCCCCTGCAGTGACCATAGGTTCAACCATATATGTTCTACATATATATATAGATATTGGGGAGTGCACCTTTCAATATATCAGTGACCGTCTGTTCCCTGGTAGGTTTGGAGGAGAGGAGCAACATGAGGAGAACAAGGTACACTTGGGAAATGCCATAATGTCCTTCTACTCGGCCCTTATCGACTTGCTGGGACGCTGTGCTCCGGAGATGCACGTAAGTGGCTAGACTCCTGCTGGATTCCTGCTGGAGCTTGGTGTCAACGCAGTGGATCAGGTAGGAAGTCATCTGACTGTTTTCCTCTTGATCCAGTTGATCCAGGCGGGTAAAGGCGAGGCTCTGAGGATTCGGGCCATCCTGAGGTCTTTGGTACCCATCGAGGATCTGGTTGGGGTCATCAGTCTGCCAGTTCAAATTCCTTGTTTTGGGAAAGGTATAGTCAGTAACAGGTTTAAGATGCTTATTTCTGTGATTGTTATTGTTATTTATCTTATGCTACAGTTATGATAGTGAGCAATACGTTTCTTTATGGAAAATGATATTATTGCGATTTATTCAGCGGATATTTAGATGCTAGATGTCTCAGGTTATGATTTTACTAAAACACACACTCTTTTCTAAGTATGCATTAATAACAAAAGAGATTATCCATGCGTTGTGACAATCTCTAACCTTTGTGCAGACAACAGTATCATAGAGCCAAAGATGTCGGCCAGCTTCGTACCAGATCACAAGGCACCCATGGTGCTGTTCCTGGATAGAGTCTACGGTATCGACAACCAGGACTTCCTGCTCCATGTGCTGGAGGTGGGCTTTCTGCCTGACATGAGGGCTGCTGCCTCACTGGACACGGTGAGCAGTACACTGTTTTCTCATCTCCATAGAAACTGTGGAATTGTAGTACTAAGATTCCACTAAGAGCTTGACTACTTGTTCGAGGGTTAGTTTGGTGCTGCTTTGATCTTCCTGTGAAACGTGTTAGGTTTAGATATTGGCAACCAGGATAAGATAGTCTAGATCAGGCAGGGCTATTCAACTTCGGTCCTGGAGGGCCGCACCCTGCATGTTTTAGATCTCTCCCTGTGTCGAAATATAATCCTTCAACACAGGCCTGGCTCCGTAAGTAAGAAAACAGAAACCAAGTGGAGTAGACCAGACACACGCAACAACAACATTTCCTAGCCTTCGCAATGTGTTTCAGTGTGCGGGGCGGAGCTTCTGCCTTAAAACGAGTACTGCCTTAAAACGAGTACTACAAAAATAATCACCTTTTACCATTTTCGTTGACAAGGCTGCGTTCAGCACCACAGAGATGGCTCTCGCGCTGAACCGTTACCTGTGTTCGGCCGTGCTGCCCCTCATCACCAAGTGCGCGCCGCTCTTCGCCGGGAGCGACCATCGAGCCATCATGATCGACTCCATGCTCCACACCATCTACCGGCTGTCCCGGGGACGGGCCTTCACCAAGGCCCAGAGGGACATCATCGAGGAGGACCTCATGGCCTTGTGCAAGTGAGCTGGGCTCCGTGACGAACGTCACCCAGCTGGATGTGTGTCTCTGGGCTGATCTCACGTTTCATCTCCGTTCCTCAGACACCTGCGGCCCTCTATGCTCCAGCACCTGCTGAGGCGGCTGGTGTTTGACGTGCCCATTCTCAATGAATACGCAAAAATGCCCCTGAAGGTATGCCAACTTGTTCATTGTTGTTATGCATGACACCGAATGGTTGTCGTACTTGCCGCTGCGTAACCGCTGGCGATATTAACTGTTTTATATCCTGCGCTGCAGCTGTTAACAAATCACTATGAGCGTTGTTGGAAGTATTATTGCCTTCCGAATGGCTGGGCCAATTTTGGCGTCTCGTCGGAAGAGGAGCTGCATCTAACGCGCAAGCTGTTCTGGGGGATCTTTGAATCACTGGCACACAAAGTAAAGTCTGAATTCATTGGCTAATTTATTCATTCATTTATTCTGGGTGTATCATGACAGTCAAATGATCTCATTCCAGAAATTTGACGCCGAGATCTTCAAAATCTCCATGCCTTGCATCTGCGCCATAGCTGGTGCTATTCCTCCCGACTATGTGGATGCCAGCTACTCGTCCAAAACAGAGAAAAAGGCCTCTGTAGACGCAGAGGGCAACTTTGATCCTAAACCAGTAGAGACCACAAAGTGAGAGCCGTAGCTTGAGCTTTATGAGTGTGTCTGCAGACACAGGTGCAGTGCTAGTATGACTGTTCTGTCTCTAATTGCAGCACTATCATTCCTGAGAGGCTGGATCCCTTTATTAACAAATACGCTGAGTACACGCATGATAGGTGGGCTTTTGAAAAGGTATGTGCAATATTCTAGAGTAAACCTTGTTATGTCATGTTATTTAAGATAATATATTTAAATAAATAAATAAATAAATCTATGTATTATTAGCACAAATATGAGCTGCCTTTTTATATATATATTGTTTTACTAGGCAGGTCAGTCTCTGCTAATGACATTCTGATCAATTGATCTTATCCGAGCCCCGCCCCTTTTAACCTGTCCTCCAATAACGGTTGAGCATTGAACTCTGTCAACTGTCTGTTTTCCTGTAATAGCTTTCTATGTTGTTTTGTCCAACCTAGTTATAGCTAGGTTGGACAAGTTAAAGGGACGGGGCTTGGGATAGGTCAATTGCCCTCAGTTAAATAAACATAATATGTACGTAATGTATGTATGTATGTTTCAGATTCAGAATAACTGGTCATATGGAGAGGTGCTGGATGACAATTCTAAAACTCACCCCATGCTGAGGCCATACAAAACCTTCTCAGAGAAGGTAAGAGCAAAGCAGTATCATTCCAGTGTATGGTTTAGTATCTGTCTCTTGTGCCTCTGATCTCAGTGACATATTCCCTGCTAGGACAAAGAGATCTACCGCTGGCCCATCAAAGAGTCCATAAAGGCTATGCTAGCCTGGGAGTGGACCATCGACAAGGCAAGAGAGGAAGAGGAGTCCGAGAAAAAGAAGACGGCTTCGCGGAAGATCTCACAAACGGCTCAGGTACAGCACACAGTAGAGGAGGAACGCGGACAGTGCTCACTCACTGTGTGAACGTTCTGTCGTGGTGTGATGATCGTTCTTTGTGTTTAGGCTACCTATGACCCGAGCCACGGCTATGCTCCCCAGCCTATTAACGTCACACACATGGCTCTGTCAAGAGACCTGCAGGTATGGTGGTAAACATTTCAACCCCCTTCTACCAAACATTTAC
Organism: Typhlichthys subterraneus; assembly: GCA_027564835.1. NCBI lineage: Eukaryota > Metazoa > Chordata > Actinopteri > Percopsiformes > Amblyopsidae > Typhlichthys > Typhlichthys subterraneus. The sequence continues at coordinate 1,462,119 of JAODUH010000006.1, forward strand.
ATTTAGCAGGCCCTTGCATATGGTGTCTTACAGTAAAGGAACAAAGAAATGCTGTGGGATAGGTTCCCAGTGATAGGTAGGCCGGGAGTCAAACACTATATACATAATAATGCGGTTCATCGTTTGTCACAAACTAAAGACGGCTTCTTCTTTAACTTAAAAATAAACACAAATGTATAAACAACCATGAACACATAAGTTTACACACACACACATAATAATCCTACATGAGGTTCATGACCCACACGTTGACCAGCACTGCACAAACCACCAGTATATCCTACTCCGCGTTAGTACAGGATCTGCTTTCGTCTCTTTCCAGTCCATGGCAGAACAGCTGGCAGAGAACTATCACAACACCTGGGGGAGGAAAAAGAAAATGGAGCTACAGGGAAAAGGTGAGCGCTTATGTGCAGTGGACCATCCAAAACAGTCATCTGCCAGCACCTGTGTTTGTATATCACTGTGAAACCACTGTTGTACTAACTAGTAGAAGGCCCATTCACCTGCTAATGATTTGATTGACACTCTATTGGCACTGCCTGGCTGTTGTGAGTATATAGTACCCAGACCGATCAGTCCAGATGCATTCAGTGGATGCTATTGTCCAAAATGAGTACAATTACCGGTACAGGTATTAAGGAGCAGGTAAGGGCCACATGTAGCTTGCTCACGGATTCCACCAGGTAGACCAGGTACATTAGGGATTAAACCTAGACCTCTGTGTTTGTTTTGTACAGGAGGCGGTACACATCCTCTGCTGGTTCCTTATGACACCCTGACTGCAAAGGAAAAGGCACGCGATAGGGAGAAAGCCCATGAGCTGTTCAAGTTCCTTCAACTCAATGGATACGCTGTCACAAGGTGAAGTTTTAAAAAACGTTGTGTTTTGGACGACTATTGGCTTTCTGTATATTTACATGTCAAGTCAAAAGAGTAGCCCTTAAACAAAATAGGAATTTTCCTTGGTTTTTGGAAGGGTTGCTTTAAACAACGTAATCTCCACTTTACTTTAGGGGTCTAAAGGATATGGAGTCTGACATCTCGTCAATCGAGAAGCGTTTTGCTTATGGTTTCCTGCAGAAGCTGTTGAAGTGGATGGAAATCGCCCAGGAATTCATTGCTCATCTTGGTATTTAAAAAACAGACGACCTCTTGTAAGAGCTGTGACGGTTTAAACTGAGGTGTTGCTGAATTGTACTGGTTTTCCCTATGTTTCAGAGGCCGTCGTAAGCAGTGGACGGGTGGAAAAGTCTCCACATGAGCAAGAAATTAAATTCTTTGCCAAGGTGAGAATACTGTGATCATTTGCTACTTGCTGCTAATGTACATTATTTTCCAGGAGAACCTACAATATACTTTATTTACTTCCAGATCCTATTGCCTCTGATTAACCAGTACTTCAAAAACCACTGTCTCTACTTCTTGTCTACGCCTGCTAAAGTCCTGGGCAGTGGTGGACATTCATCTAATAAGGAGAAGGAGATGATTGCTAGGTAATATTTAATATTCATCTGCTTGTATTTGTAGATAAACACATGAGCACAGTTAGCGTATTTTTCTGTTTTTCTATTTCTTTGTTTTGTCTACCTTCCCTTTCTCGTATTATTTTCCCTTTTTACTTTTCATTACCTTTCCTTTCCTTTGTTTCCTTTCCTTTGCTAGTATATTCTGCAAAATGTCTGCTCTGGTGAGACACAGAGTTTCTCTCTTT
>JAODUH010000006.1:1476127-1495710 GCA_027564835.1 Typhlichthys subterraneus
ACACACAGCCATTAATGTCTAAACCGCTGGCAACAAAAGTGAGTACACCCCTAAGTGAAAATGTCCAAACTGGGCCCTTGATGATCTGTCTGCATTTGTCTAGTATTACTGCCTTTTTACATTGGCCACTGTTGGCTTTTTTAACTTCCTTATATTAGGCCGAAGAGGAGGTATTGCAAAGGGGAAAGGAGGCTCCATGCATATGTACACTAAACACTTCTATGGAGGAAATGGCATTGTTGGAGCACAGGTAACGTAAACTGTTCATCATTAACAGCTGTGCTACATCCAGGAGTTGAGCTAAGTGTAACCTCGGACATTCTGGGATTGCCCTCAGGTCCCCCTTGGAGCAGGAGTAGCACTTGCCTGCAAGTACCAGGGAAATAATGAGCTGTGTGTCTGTCTCTATGGTGATGGTGCAGCCAATCAGGTATGGAATCCAAAACTGTTTGTGCATAACATGTGCCGTACCATCAACTAGGAAGCACTTTAATTTACTTTCTTTATTTTTTAACCATAAAACCCTTTTTCTGTACTTGAAATGTGTAATCTCTACACATCACAGGGGCAGATATTTGAGACGTACAACATGGCGTCCCTTTGGAAGCTGCCAGTCATCTTCATCTGTGAGAACAACAAGTATGGCATGGGCACGTCTGTAGAGCGGGCCGCTGCTAGCACAGACTACTTCAAGAGGGGAGACTTTATTCCTGGCCTCCGGGTACCCCTCCCTTTGTCTTTCTAGAATCACTTTAACGTTGAACGCGTGCGACGGCTCTCTGTTGATAACCAGCCGTCTCAAAGCGGTCAATTTGTGTTAGTTAAAATGCATAGTGGTACCTTGGTCATATGCTGTTCAAGGTAGATGTTTCTGCATTTTGGAGTGTCCACACTTGCCACTACGTTTGAGTTGTCTAGTTATTATCATTCAGTATTTGCCTGTCACTTTTGCATATATTAAAACAAATTGGAAATTGGAAGATCTAGAGGTTGTTCCTTCAGACATGAAGTGGATGTTGTTCTGAATCCTGGCAACTCCACAAATTGTGGACAATTTGTCACCTCAGAAGTTGTCAAACACTGTTCTTGTATTCAGGTGGATGGGATGGATATTCTGTGCGTGCGGGAGGCGACAAGGTTTGCCGCTGACCACTGTCGATCCGGAAAGGTAACTGGAACATATTGGAACGTAGAGTTGATTTGATAAACATTTGTGGCACATCCTGTTTTTTTAAGGACTTTATTTTATTTCACCCGTAACCAGGGTCCCATCTTAATGGAACTTCAGACATATCGTTACCATGGACATAGTATGAGTGATCCTGGCATCAGGTAAATTCAGACATTTATGATCAACATTATTTTTTCTTTTATAATCTCACATTCCTTTTTCTTTTTAAGTGATTAATTAAAAATATGAATTAACTTATTTAATACGAGCACACCATAGTTGTCAGAAATAAAAGCAAATTATAATTTTTTTAAAGTATTTCAATATTGTAAAGTGCACATTATATATCTAAGATATATAATGTGTAAGATAGTAAATTGTACTATTGCTGATCATCGCTACTGTCCTCCTATATAAGTAACGTTGTATAACATGACAGCATCACTACTACATTCTATCATAACCTGTCTCCATCACAGCTATCGCACACGTGAGGAGATCCAGGAGGTCCGCAGTAAGAGTGATCCTATCTCCATGATCAAGGACCGGATGCTGAGCAACAACATGGCCAGTATTGAGGAGCTCAAGGTGGCCTATATTTTCATATCCTCATACTACTAATTTGATGTTGAGCCATTCTAACTGTTGTTACCTTTGCTATGCTAGCGTATTACTGTATTTGACACTTTCTTTTAACTTGCTTTCTAAATAATGTATTTCTACAATGGGCTACATCAGATATTTTTACTTAACTAATTCTGTTGAACTGTTTGTGATTGTAGGAGATTGATGTGGATGTGAGGAAGGAGATTGAAGATGCTGCACAGTTTGCCACAACAGACCCTGAGCCTCCCTTGGAAGAGCTTTGCAACCATATCTTCTACAACGAACCACTCATGGAAGTGCGAGGCACAAACCCATGGAGCAAGCTCAAGTCTGTCAGCTAGTGCGTCAATATTGTCTTCTCACCCATGCCTTCTTTTTTATTTTCTCTTACATAGCCCCTGTCATTTCTGCTAACGTTCACCGATAAATACATGCTTTCAGAATAGATTATTGAAATCTGGTTCTCCTAAAATTAACAAATGTCATTTGCTCTTCCTGAAATTGCTTTAGGGTTGTTCAATGGAAGCAAAAGGATTAAAATTTTAATTTATGGTGCCAAACGTGTGCCTTTGTGCACTTAAAACTCAACTTTGCATTATCTCATGTTTCTAAAACACTCCAAACACAAGTGATATGTTGGTTTGCACCATGAGTTTTGGGAATATTTTTTCAGTGACTGTTAAGATATACAAGTACACGTACTCAGTATTTTGCATTGCTTATGTTAAACAATCACAAATTAAAGTCTTAGTCCAATTTAAAGACCCCATGTTAATAAACAGAATACTGGGACCTGTACTTGTACTGTATATTCTGTTTAATTATACACATATTTAATCACACAAACTGTTTTCTGTGTGGGCATATCTGCCTTTGGTTGTGGCCTCACATTTATATTTGAAAGACTCTAAAAAGGAAAGTGTTTGTTACAGTGTCTCAGTGCATTTAATGTATAGATGGACATTTTAAGTAATCTAGTGGTCAATTAAAATGTTGAAGCATAAAAATGACTTTAAACATTCTGACACGTATCTGAACTGAAACTCATAACTTAATGTTATTAGTGTTCATTCATGGCCATAAACGCAGGCTGAATTTCTTTTTTTTCTTATGTTTGTCTGGACTTGAAAATGAACCTGCCTAATGAAATGAGTAAACACTATAGGCTACTAGTGGGTATGGCAGTTAAGACTGTTACAGTGCAGGTCAGATTGTCAATGAAAGTACAACATGAAACCATTGTGTGTATACTGAAAATAAAAATATACAGGCATTTATAATTTAATGAGTCAAAATTTAAATATTTTAAACATTCATCTTCAAACTATGATCTTCATTCATCAAACCACCAATCAATGAATAGTGCTAGCTACTGCATATTGATCAGAAAATGTTTGACCTATTGACTAATCTAATCAATATTATCTCAAAGCATGTTTGAGTGCTCTTCAAGGACACATTTGGAAAGTGCTGTAGCAAACTGCACAATGATGACATGCAGATGTGGTCTGATCCACTGGGAATAGAATAACAAATGAGGCGATATCTAAGACAAGAAGTCAAATACATAAACTTGGAGAACCTCAAACATTAACTGCTTTTATGATCTTTTGCATTTTAAAACATGCTAACTCTGACATCCCTGGCCTGGATGTGGTTGGAGCTTAATTAGCCTTGGCTTAGTTAGCCAGGCTGTAACATGTTACAGCCTGGGATGTCACATTAACACCAGAGTCAAGCTAAGCATACTTCAGCTTCCAAAATACACTTTGAAGAAATTCCCACTAGATGACACAGTAGGAAGAAATGGTAAGGTTATGCTTGAAGACCACAGATTACTATAATATACAGTGGGTATTTACACTTGTTAGTATCTCACACAATCTTTTATCAACTACACATTTGCTGTGTATTACAAATTTCTTATTTGGCTGAATATGCATTTCTACTATATATTCTAGTTTGATATAAACATCACATCACATAAACTGGTGAAGTGCTACTGCAGTCTACCAACCCTGGTCCTGATGTCTCCCTTCTCCATACACACCTTACTCAAATTAATGATTATTCCTGCAGAAGACTGATAACCCATTAATTTGAATCTTGTGTGTTAAGAGTAGAGATATCTGAAACATGCAGGGCAGGGGGTCCCCAGTAGCCTGGTGTAACCAGAGCATGGGGTTTCCAGACTGTAATCTCTAAACATTTAGCTGAGAGCATAGTTGGGCGGAGCCAGGCAAGGTCCCCGGGACCAGGGTTGGGGAAACCTTGTCCAATATAAAGAACCAGACAAACATTTTACAAAAAAAATCTGTTTTTATTTGGACTTGGCAAAAGTAGTCAAATTAATAGACCAAAAATCAGATCAGTGGAGTTTATCAAAATACTTCAGCTTTCCTGATGGGTCTGGAATAATCTGTGGGGAAATAATGTTTGCAATTAGTATACATAAAATAATTTGGTATATACTTTCTTCATCTTTGTCCTGGACTAACACTGCCTTGCATGTTTAGTCTTCATGCTCCAACACACCTGATTCTAATAAATGGGTCGTTATCAGCCTGATAATGACATTCATTTGGATCAGGTGTGTTGTAAAAAGGAGACGTCTAACATACTGGGCAGTGGCCCTCCAGGACCAGGCTTGAGAAACCCTGTTTGGGTTGAATAAATGCAGACAATAATGCATTCCATAAAAAACTCACTGTGTCACTGCCTGGCTTCCATCCTGCTGGGCAAACTGCAAAAACACATTCTAATGACCATCTTTACACAAGGACAACTCCAACATATACTATAATGACACTACTACTCATCTGCACAACAGTGTGTATTACAGATTAAAGTAAATGAGATGGAAGTACCTTCACCATGCTTGTCAGTGTACTGAAAGGCTTGAACCAGCCTTAGAGTCTCATCCACAGATCTCCCAACTGGGAGGTCATTCATGGTTATCTGCCTTAGGGTTCCTTTTCCATCAATGATAAATAGGCCCCTGTGGGAGTTGTGTAGACATGTTTACGTCCAAACTAAATTTTCTATGTATTTGGCAGTATCTCTATTCACACAGGTTTTGTCCAGTTTCCCGTACACCAAATCCATTGTAGTTTAATACCCTGTCATTGACCAAGGCACTAGCATTAGATCTGAATGTGGTTGCACACTGTGGCTGCCTACCTCTCCCAAGTAGTTGGGAAATAAAAACAAAAGTTAAGTATAGTCTGCTATTGCAAGCTATTACCAAATATCTCCTCACATTTAGCTATCAAAAATATCCGATACTTCTACACAACCCTGGCTGACTCCGTAAATAGAAACACAAACAAAGTGAACACCACTCAAAACAACAAAGCTGTAGTAATACCAGAATACTACTCTTTGCTTAACAATGCATTTCAATGTGTGAGGTGGCGCCACGGAAGCATATGATTTTTATTTGAGCTCGACGTTTGCAAGCATTCTTTAAAATGACTGACCCTGCCAATAAGCAGTCACTAGTAAATGTAATGAGTTAGAAAGCATGCATGTGTGTGATTCCATACCTAAGTGTGTGTCCCTGGTCCTCCAGGAAGACTCCATAGTCTTTGGCAATTTGATGAGTAATGTCAGACAGCAGTGGGATTTTCATATTCCCAAGTCCACCCTGCTTCCTGGGCGTATTGATCCTATCAAAAAATAATTATACATTTTTTTTCCTTCACACTTGTAGGTAAAACTGTAGCTAAACTTTCAAGTGAAATATATGCAAAACATGTTTCCAATCTAAAATAAAATGAATATGTCTGGTTTTCTGTATTACCATTCCCAGCATGTTTAAATTATGTTAATACCTCTACCCCTACAGTCTAGTCTGACATGTGTCATTGTAGTCCATTTACCATAAAGCATACATTTAGTTGCACTTTTGCTGGTAAATATAAGAAAAACAAATTTACCATGCCAGGTGGGTAAACTGGGAGTCAACTGAGCAGGCAACCACATCAGCATTGATGGCTTGGAACTCATGTACACGATCACTGAATGCAATGATCTCAGTGGGGCATACAAATGTGCTACAAAAGGCGAAACAAACATACAAACATACATACATACATAAATAAATAAATAAATAAATAAAACGGTGACCATGTATACATATAACTTGATGTCATAATAGCCAAATGTGGTGGGATAGAATCTTTACTCACAAGTCCAGGGGGTAGAAAAAGAAAACCAGATATTTGCCTTTGTAGTCAGACAATTTCAGCTCTTTAAATTCACCATTGATAACAGCTGTTCCTTCCCAGTGAGGTGCTGGCTTCGAAACTGTAACATAATGAAAGACTGTTGCAGACTGATCCAACCACAAATTCATTGCGATAGCATGCAAAACAGTCGACAAACTTAACATTGCATTAAACAATGTTAAATACATATAAAATGTGATAAATACAAACATTACAATCGTCAAACTCCAAGGAGGGGGGGTGGTGGTAGTATTTCCAGAATTGTGTGGATTGGAATGACGTGTACAAATCTAAATGGCTATAAGACATACCGTAGTTCCACTTCCTTTCACTTCCTAATTATCTAAGTAATATCCACTCGTTTCCACATTAAAAAAAACGTATCTTTAGCATATGGCCAAAATTGTTCCTACAGCATGCGACGAGCCTAGCTACCACTGAAACACAGTGAGTTTGGATAGATGTCCAAGCTCAGGATGATAGGTGGGAAATAAGGTAATACAATAAGTCATAACCTATGGTATTTGCAAATAAGGCGTAATGAAAACTGTGAAGAGCTCACTTTTTGCTTTGCTGAGGTGCAGGGAATGGTCAGATACTGGCACACGGAAAGCCTCCCCTGGATATACGTGTCCACCAGCGTAGTTATGACACTGGTCCCTTATCCCATTTGCGGTGTCGTCTGCAGAAGCAGACCTTGTGACAATAAGTATGGTACACAAAGCACACAAAATATGCTTCATTGTGCTTTTAAGAGGCTTGAACGCTATGCCAGCAACCAGTTGAGAATACAGATATTTGCGCGTAAACTGTCACGTCGTCAGAAATATCAAAGCCTCTTCCGGTTCACTGTTTTTCAAAGTAAAATAATGCAGTTGGTCACGCACATTTTTAGATTAACTCTGGTCAAGGCAAAGTCTCTAATCTTATTTTCAGTGCTGAGCTCCACTAGTGTACCATATACATGGTGCTGTGTAGTAAGATCAAGGATCATTAACCATAAATATGCCCCATATAAGACTGAAATTATTTGTGAATTTTGTTTAAATAACGAAATAAATATTAGGCTAATACATACATATATGTTTATGTATATTATGTATATTATATATAAAATCATCATTATCATCATCATCATCATCATAAATAGGCATACATTGTTTTAATGACAATTTCCACCCCTGCAAACTTTTGGAGCTAGTAGTAGTAATTAATTAACTCAACATTAGAGCTTATTGAATGCTGCCCTTTCTGTTATTACACAGGCTACAGAAAATAACTATTTACCTAATTTGATTTCCAGTTCACAGAATGAAGAATATACTGACAATTGACTCAATAGCAAAACAAAGTTAAAACAATTACAAAATCAACACAGACAATAACTCAAATCACAAAGTTTAATTCTTAACTTTTAGTTTTTTGCATTTCAATGTGTGCAAACTGAAGTCTGTAAAGTTATTGGACTGCAGTTTGGCTACAGAACATTGAAACCAATAGTGTCTCCCTGATATTAAAGTGTCTCCCTGATTTTAAATATGTTACCGGCCCAAAAGTCTGGTTTGAGACGATGGCCTACTTGGTGACTACTATTATTTCCAGAACCCTTCCGCATTTTCCTATGGGTTTCTGGCTGTGACGTGTTGTGCTGACGGCGGCCTTGGAGCTGGCGGAGCAGGGGGCTGTAGCATGACAATATTTGGCTTTAGACGTTTGAGTTTCAGCGGAGCTCCCGAAACGATCGGCCCCTCCTTCTCTGCTTCTTTCTGGCCCGCCCTGATAACACTAAATTCCCGATTGAATCCTGCCCGAGTCTGGGGAAAGAAGGCGGCCTGGAAAACCGAAGAGCGGATAGAGGACATCCGAGCAGCATAAATCTGGTAAGCAGGTCTCTTGCACGTACGCATGCATTTAGAGAACATCCAGCGGCCTTTTGCGACTATATCTTTGTGTCACTTTTGAGATATTGCATGTGTATTGTTGTCATGTGTGGAGAGGCCGTAAAGGTTGGGCCTTTTCAGTTTAGGCCCAGGCCTCTAACGTATATAGGCCCCAGTGTGTAATTTAGGCCTAGCCGTAGCGCAATATTTGAAATGGGATATTTATTTTATAGTTAATACAACGCATATTTTTGTAAAAGCATACAATTGTTTGTAACAATGAATCTCATCCCAATCTCATATTTTCCACAATTCATTATGCATTACTTTATAAGGACTATACAAAATAATGCTCGTCCAGCCGTATTGCTAACAAAATGGCGCACGGCTGTGTGTTGAACATCGGTAGTGCAAAAAGGCGTTGCTTAGCGCTAGCTGCCTGTAGAGCCCCAACATGTTTTACACCCAGGATAAATGACGTGTGTTACTAGCTGTCAGCTAGTGTTTGTGTTTCTTTGATTCATTATTAAATATACGTTTGGGTTATGCTATGTATCGCAGGATTCTCATGTTAAATGCTAGTTGGATAAATAAGTTCATGGCGTTTTTTTGCATTGACTGCAAATATGTATGTGGACTTGCTGCTGATCGTATTTGTTTTATTCAAACAACGACGCTGTTTTGCCCTATTATTTTTAAGATGAGAGCATCGTTCAATAGACCGGTGCTCACATTTTCAGTCCACCTGGAGGTGGGGGATGGTACATGCAGTGAAATTTATTAAATGGCACCCTAGACATTTATTAACGATGCTCAAATATGTTCTGCTCAACCCATTGTTTACATTGTTTTCACGTGTATGGATTTAAATAAGTAGGGCAATATATTTTCTTTGTCAAGTGGCATTTTTATCCAATATTATTTCATTTGAAGAACCTGTTTGTCTTGCATTTGCTGTCATTTCTGTTCTAACCATATACTTCTGTGGTCCTAACTCTACATCAGTTGTTAGACTATTGTGCATTCCTAGCAGTGCAAGGGACATGCCAGGGGTATGTGCTATTATTTATCATCAGGATCACATGGACACTATATTATCCAACCATATGTATTGTATATTAGCTAAATTCAGGGCATGTCATTTGTATACTATAAATAGGCTACTATGCAAACAATAAACCAAACTTAAACCCTTAAGCTACATTCTGGAAAACGTACATGCTGTTTTAATGTTGAGGAAGACAAAGAGATGTTATAAGGACAACCAGGTACACTCTGATTGTGTTATCGTGTCCATATAACCTCAGGTTCTGCATGAAAGTGCATGTGGACTGGTTAATGGGGGTTATATGGGTGCTTCTTTGGTCTTCGGAGGAGGAGTAGATGGGCGTGTCACACATGCCTAGTCAACACATAAACAGGTTTTTTTTAAATAACGTAGCTTTTTCTTTGCGGTTTGGCCATTTATCCACATGTAACCAGTGCATACGATCACTAAAGACAGTTTTAACAAAACTCCTTCCAGGGTGAAGATGTTGAAAAACTGTATTCACTTACGTGTAGACGGGTAAAATAGTTTTTGGCTTGTAACGTCATCTTGTGTGCTGGCAGTTCCTTTGTTTGACGTCAGAGTGTGTGCCGTTATATGCTTTGTTTACACACAGCATATTTCTTCACATGCTGGAAAGCATGCAATTTTGTTTGCATGTGGATGGAGATTTTTTTTAAAACAGGACAGGATTCTTTATTTATTTATTTTTTTGAACGGATAAGGAAAATATCAGTTTTTAATCCGTGTACTTGTGGATTAGGCATCAATCAGCCCTCAGGTGTGAGAGGAGTTTTTGGCGTTCCACATTGTTGGTTTCAAACACACAGATGATTAATTTATTGCTTCCTTACTTCATTGTTTACTTTACAACTTTGAACAACTGTCATGTGGTTTCAGCGCTCCATTGACCAATGCAGTGCGAGGACAATGGATGGGGATGATGCCAGGCTTGCAATCCATTCTCAAGAGCCTAAAATAATATTACACGGATCGGGTAAATGGTTATAATTATTGTTTATGACCATGTACTGTGCACTATGGCATCTTTAAAACACTCTTAACAAAGCTTGCAAGTAAAATCTTTAATTCAAATCTGACTGCAAGACTGCTATAAGAATATATGTTTAAGTTCAATTTGATAAAGTAATTATATCTGCGCTATGATAGCACTTTGTTAATCACTGAAGGACAATCTAGGCATTGCAGCAATAAATACATATTTAGTTTCAAAAGCATGTACAGAATGTATGCACAGAAACAATCAGCGGCACAAAGTACTGCTTTGCTATGTAAGCCTAATGTGGCTGCATGCACAGTGTAGTTCAACTACCAGAATGTGACCGGGGCGAGTAACAGTAGCAAAGGCTTTAGCAATACATTAGCATTATATTTTTTTGAGGATTCTTCTTTTGCTGCTAGGCAAAACTACTTTCCCGTGAGCACTAACTTTATATTACACGCTTTAATAATATATTGGCATTACATCTTTTTGAGGACTCTTCTTTGCTGCTAGGCAAAACTACTTTCCCGTGAGCTCTAATTTTATAGTACACGCTTATTAAAGCAATCCATCATCAAGCTAACAAGCTAACTACCATCCTCTTCCAGATGAAGGTGGTGCCAGTGGCCAGGAGTTTGTTGTGGAGCTACAAGAGACTGTGTTGGTGTCAGAGAGTGACGGGGAAGGGATGGCAGTTCACCGGTTCGCACCGGACGAGCTGGTGATCCAGGATGCGGTGGAGGACGTGGTGTCTGAGTATGTGCACTGCGAGGATGACGAAGATGATGCCGCAGAAACCTGCGTGATGGCTCTGGACGGGGAGGAGGAAGGGGTCGCCATGGGAGACATCCCAGAGGACGGGATGGAGTCAGAGCAACAGGAAGAAGACCAAGACGGCTGTGGAGATTATCTAATGATATCGTGTGAGTTTGTCTGTAGAAGCTTCTCTAGCGCTCTTATTGGAGTCCTGAGGGCTTTGTTTGGTTTGGCTTTGGTGCATTCTGTTCAGTTGCAATAGGTTAAAACAGAATGTTCTAGGACTACATTCATATTGCCTAAAATCTAGTGTCATTATACCATGTATATTTAGCTATTACAGCCTCCCAATTTTGGCAATATTCTTTACATGGGTTTAAAAAAAAAAAGAGACTGAAACTGGTAAAAGTAACTACATTTTGCAGAAGCTACTGTACATTGTGTTTGATTGTGAGCCTGGGGATTGGACAAATCCATTTTTATCTTAACTCCACTAACGTGGCCAGGAATATTAAACTTAGTTATAGAATATTACACAATATTACACACGTATCACTTTAACTGCATAGTATAAATTGTCTACATTTCGCACCGTGTATTCTACAACACTGAAATAGGTTTTACTAGCTGTATTGAGATATACATAATGACCAATGTCCTGAATATTACGTAGGGAATATTTTCTACAGGGAAAATGGGTCGCATGACCTCATTTTATCAGGGGAACTGTAATACAAAATAAATCATGTTAACACTTGGGTGTTCTCGAGCGTGGTTGATCAGTAGCCCTCTAGGTAAGCCACATGCACATGTGTGACCACTCTGCGCTTCCCTTCCCTCTCCACCACCAGTGGACGATGCTGGCAAGATGGTGTCCGAGGATGGGACGGAGGTGACCGTGGAGGGTGCTGTGGAGGACCAGGAGTTGGAGAAGGACGAGGACGGCCAGGAGGTGATCAAGGTCTACATCTTCAAGGCAGACTCCGGCGAGGACGACATGGGTGAGTGGCGGCACCGCCTGCCCCTCCTCCTCCTGAGCGCTGCCGCAGATGCAAGGTCACATGGTCAGAAACTGCAGGCAGGTCCCGCTTGGGGGGGAGGGGGCGCTAATGAGATTGAGGCGGGGCAGCAGCTGTGTTGCTCCCATACGCGTGCGCGAGAGGGGGCGCGGCCCGTGAGTCAAACGTACAGCCTTGAGCTGTGAAGAAGTCTGCTACACAAAGCAAATGCACGGGCCAACTAAGTGACATAGAAGTAAACATATATGAGCACCACACACGCTTTACAGGAAGATCAGTGCACATAGGGGAGATAACATGTTATTTCCATATCTTCAAAAACATCTTTATATCATCTAGCTGTGTGGCAACCCCCTGATCAAGGCTAAATGTAGCTGCTATGCCTTGTATCCAGGCAGCGCTGAACCCAAGTGGCACCGATTCCTACTCAGTGTTGAAGCCCTTTAGAAGTACCTTTTGTAGGATGCAGTTCCTCTACTGGCCACAAGAGGGTGGACTTCTAAAAGCACCTGTAAAGCCTTTGTATGAATAGAAATCAAAGGGAAAGACGCCCACCTTATTTTACTCCCAGGAAATGGATAGTGTTTATTGATTGATTGAGTGAGTGATTGATTGATTGAAAAAATCAAAGTTTGCCCATGCCAAGGATATTTTCAACATTACTAAAGCAGCAAACAACTATTTTCCATAAAGATAGATAAAGTAGAGCAATGGCATCCTGAGCAGAGAATGACATCCCTCTCCCTATGTGTTGTAATTCCAGTTGCTCTGTTCTTTGTTTAGATAGCCGGGCAGCTTGCCGGGCAGGCTGTGTGTATGTGTGTTAGGGCTGCACAATTAATCTCGTTTTAATGGAAGCCACGATATGGCCTTGTGCGATTGCGTAACCGCAAAACCCTGCGATTATTTATGAATAGTCGTCACGCACAGCGTGCAAGCAACCTGCGCTTATTACCTCCGTGCTAAGTGCAAGTCAGTACAAGACAGCATGGCAGCAATCACCATCAGTGCGTGAATGGGTGAATGTGAGGCAATCATGTACACTGTAGAGCGCTGTGAGTGGGCCGGAAGGTTAGAAAAGCACCAAATAAATGCACTTACCATTTTACTTTAAATGTTCAGCAAGGATAGGAGATGTGTATGTGGCTTTGCTGGACAATATGGGATTTACTAAGCCTCGCCTCTCCAGGAGAATCAGTTGACATCAGCGATGGGGACACAGAGCATGTGGCACTAACTGAATCTCCGGGCCAAAGCCTCAGAGAGAAGATGGTTTACATGTCCATGGGAGATTCTCATCACAACCAGGGGACCCACGGTGAGTAGATCAAACAGAGCAGCCAGGGCTTTAAAACACGCCACTGTGACACACGCTGATTGATTTTCCTCATGTGGGACTCATCTGCAGGTGGGTCCAAGGTGATGGATGATGAGGGTTATGTGGAGGTGGTGTTAGAAGGCGAGGAGCCGGTGGCTCATGACCGCTCCTATGACAGTATTTCTCTAAGCAAGGACTTCATGCCTGTGGCCTGGGCAGCTGCTTATGGTCAGCACCCCATATACACATTTCTCAGCCACGGAGGACTGTTCCTCATTTCACACCTCTGTGGCCACATATCACTGATCACTGGCAATATATGGTGGTGTTGTCTGTATCTCGTAATGAAAAGGAATAGTGCATGGAATGGGCTTTGGCAGAAGGTGTGCATGTTAGGGGGATGTATAGCCTGATGTTGCAGCGGTTATGTGGATATATGTAACCATAACACATAGTGAAGCAGTGCTGCCACAAAGCACTTAGGGTCACTCATTATACGAACAGCACCTAATAAGTAAAAGTATAAGGTTTTATTTGTAAAATTTGAAATGTGATTATTTATTTTCATGGAAGAATAACACTCGCTAGTTTATTTTCAAGCAGCCTTTCCAGCCATTTAAAAATGTGATTTGTAAATTGGTTACAACCCACGGATGCCTAGTCCACATGTACACAACTGTGATGCGCGGGCCGACCCGTAACACGCGGGTGCGGATAAGTTTATCAGAAAATATTGTGGGTGGGTCGGTCGAGTCAAAATGAAGCAGCGCAGCGTTCCGACCGAGTAATAAATATCGATTAAATCATTGCGTGCAGGCGGAGATTCGCCTATCCTCGTTCTCTCAAGTTCACTTTGCTGTAGCCTGCCGTGGCTCCAGAGACATTTGGTGAATCTGCTATCTGCATCTACAGTGCATATGGTCACTAAAGACAGAGTTTCACTTCCAGGGGGATGTTTTAAAAACTCTGTTCATGTGTAGACACAGTTAAAACTGTGAAGTCAGCTTGTGCGCAGTTATCTCCTTTGCTTGACATCGGAGTGCGTTATATCCTTTGTTCACATACGGCATTCATTTCCACAGGCTTGAAAGCATGCAATTTAGTTGGCATGTTTTGGAAACAGTGCTCTATGGACATGCATTTTCTTTTGTTTGTTTTCCAAAAATAAA
Source organism: Typhlichthys subterraneus (assembly GCA_027564835.1). NCBI lineage: Eukaryota > Metazoa > Chordata > Actinopteri > Percopsiformes > Amblyopsidae > Typhlichthys > Typhlichthys subterraneus. The sequence goes on from JAODUH010000006.1 coordinate 1,490,327, forward strand.
TGAGGAAAGTCCCTGTTTAAAAAGATATCTGTGTACATGTGGACTAGGCACGAGAAGCTGGTGATAATTAACACTGCGCAACTAAGAGTCAGTCAACGTGCCAAGTGCACAGTCAAAGTGAATACGCACCAAGCCTGCGAACAAACGTCCGTATGCTGCACATGTGCACAGTGCAGTCTTCACTCCCCTTTCCCCAAGGGAACTATGCTAGAGCACCACAGGAACAATCACTCTAGAGACGTGCGTCTGAGCTGCAGCGTGACAGCTGCCGTCAGTGACGTCTGCATGCTGATTGGACTGCCGGTTGCTCTTCCAGGTGTCGACGACGAGGGCTGTGAAAACAGGAACGGGGCGGCCAGCGCTCTGTTGCACATCGATGAGTCGGACGGTGTGGACGAGATCAGTCGGCAACGCAGCAAGAACAAGAGGCGCTCGGAGCCTCGGCAGGTCCAGACGGGTGAGTTGTGTATGTTCCCACTGCTATCATGGAACTTCTGGAATAGCATGGAATAAAAATAAAAAAAGTCTATTCCAGAAATGGAAAGTCATGGAATGGAATAGAATGGAATCATGCAATATCAGGGAATTTAGTTTGCTGCAGCAGGTTTCAAATTGAGTTTCCATTCATCCAAATGGTCTTGTGGTATTACATTTGAAGGTATTTTAAGTTATTGTTCTGAATTTTTCCATGAGTAGTGCCTGCGCAAAATATCATCACATTCATTTTTCAGTTTGTTAACTGTTTACAGTTTGTCACTTTGGCAACATACATGTTCTGGTGGCTTGTTTTTCCGTTCATTTTAGGTCATGGAAATTCCGATTTATAATCAGTGATAGTCAGGGAGAAATGTCTCAGAGAGGGAACCCTGTCCATTGGCTCTCTCCAGTGGCCACCAGCGTAACCAGGAAGTTCTTTTTTGAAAAGAAACCTGTGCGTTATGAATTCCAATGTCCTGTCCTCCCCTCTAGCCATCATCATTGGGCCCTATGGCCAGCCCCTGACTGTGTACCCCTGCATGTTGTGTGGCAAGAAGTTCAAGTCGAGAGGCTTCTTGAAGCGCCACACCAAGAACCACCACCAGGACGTCCTGACCAGGAAGAAGTACCAGTGCACCGACTGTGACTTCACCACCAACAAGAAGGGCAGCCTGCACAACCACATGGAGGTGCACACGCTGAGCGGCAAGGCCCCGTACGAGTGCGAGATGTGCGGCAAGGAGTTCCACCAGCAGGCGACGCTCTTCTCCCACCGGCTGCAGCACCACCACCGCGGCGGTGGCGGCGGTGGGGGTGGAGGCACAGAGCCCAAGAGCCAGTCGGCTTCCCCGCCCGCCAACAAGATGCACAAGTGTAAGTTCTGTGACTACGAAACGGCCGAGCAAGGCCTGCTCAACCGCCACCTGCTGGCCGTCCACAGCAAGAGCTTCCCCCACATCTGCGTGGAGTGCGGCAAGGGCTTCCGGCATCCCTCCGAGCTGAAGAAGCACATGCGCACGCACACGGGTGAGAAGCCCTACTCCTGCCTGTACTGCGACTACAAGTCGGCCGACTCGTCCAACTTGAAGACGCACATCAAGACCAAGCACAGCAAGGAGATGCCGTACAAGTGCGAGCGCTGCTTCCAGACGTTCGCCGAGGAGGAGGAGCTTCTGCAGCACGCCGCCACGCACGAGGAGAACAAGACGCACCACTGCGCCCACTGCGACCACAAGAGCTCCAACTCCAGCGACCTGAAGCGCCACATCATCTCCGTGCACACCAAGGACTACCCCCACAAGTGCGCCGTGTGCGGCAAGGGCTTCCACCGGCCGTCGGAGCTCAAGAAGCACTCGGTGGGGCACCGCACCAAGAAGCTCCACCAGTGCCGGCACTGCAACTTCAAGATCGCCGACCCGTTCGTGCTCAGCCGCCACATCCTGTCCGTGCACACTAAAGAGCAGCAGGCCCCCGCCGCGCCCCCCGCCGAAAAGACTGAGGTTCGGAGGACGGCGGAGCCCCACCCGCCGGCTGCCGCGCCCAAAAAGGCTCCGGGCGGCGGTTCGGCGGCGCCCGCCAGGGTCAGCGCGGCGAGCTTAGCCAGCAGCGTGACCGTGGTCATCGACAAGGGCCAGAAGGAGAGGAGGATCTACCAGTGCCAGTACTGCGACTACAGCACCGGGGACGCCTCGGGCTTCAAGCGCCACGTCATCTCCATCCACACAAAGGACTACCCGCACCGCTGCGAGATCTGCTCCAAGGGCTTCCGCAGGCCCTCGGAGAAGAACCAGCACATCACGCGGCACCACAAAGACGTGGCGCCGTCAGATTGACTAGCACGCCGCCCCGGCCTGAGACAAAGAGTCAAAATACACTGAGCCGACAGCCGCTGGTTTGTTTGGGGCGACGCCTGGCTGCTCCAGGCCCCCCCCTCCCCCCCCCCTTCCTTCCCACTTTACCTAAACTCAGAACACATGACACACACACTGCACATTGTCAGCGCCTCGTTTGCACTTCTCCACAGTCTGGTAAAGCCCTTCCCTCCCCTCCCGACCCCCGTGTCATGAACATTTCACACGAGTCCAGATACGATTTTAAAAGTTTCAAATGGGTTCTCCGACCTCTCCGCGCCTCTCCAGACGACAGCGAAACAAACTCACCGACATGACCTGTTAATTGGATGGCCCGCGTTTCCCAGCGCTTGCCGGCTTGGTGTATTTTGGCCTTAAAGGACACTGTTGACGCCTTTACAGCACCACATGTACTGTACCTTCAGCACTGCGCTTGATTCAGAGTGATGTGCACCAATTAGTCTCTTTGTATTGTTTTGCTCTTTTTAAAGCTCCCTGTCTAGTTCAGATTAATGTAAACATGTACATAACATTTCAGTCACATTTTTGTCAGAACTCCCTCCTCAGACTTGCACTTTGTACTGCATGTCCCCTGCTGGTGACAGTGTGCATGGCATATGCCTCTGGTCTTTTGTAGATACGTTTTTGTAGATTTTTGTTTTTTTAATAATATAATTAGTTATAAATCACAGTAGTTCTGATTGCTATCATCACAATGGCATAGTTATTTGCAAAATGCTTGCATTTATATGCTAAAATGGAGTTAGGCATTCTGTAAACGCAGCAGTAGGGTTAGGGAATTTGATTTAAATAGCACTTGCCAACATGTTGCTAAAATGCTGAAGAATGCGGTAAGACAGAGGGAGTCTGGTGTGTGTGTGTGTGTGCGCGCGTGCGTGCTTGTGAAAGATGCTGTATGAACTGTGTGTGCCATCCTTTGAGCTTCCCAGTGCTTTAATCCCACCACTATGTAACATACTGCTTTTCATTTTGGTGAAATCTTCTGATGACTAAAACATGCCCACAGAGAAACCAATTATGCCTAATGTCAGCCATTCATAATCGAAAGTACCAGGAAAAACAGTGGAATACTATGCTGTAGTGGAAAGCATGTTACTTGTACTCCCATGCCATACTGCTCGACATACCGTTTGACCACACAAAGCAATAGCCTAGATATGAAGGTCTGACTAACAGTGTTTTTTTGGATCAAATACTAAATTAATTAATTCATTATTAATTTACAGAAATATTTCAAGAGGTTTTTTGTGTAGATTAAAATATTTGACTATGATTCGCTAGAATCGTGGTGACAACATATCTTAATATTCTCCATATCTGAACAGCAAACCTTACCCTCGCCCCCCATGAATTTGTGTCGCAATAAATGCTCTTATCGGTCGTAAGATACAATCACCAGTACATCATCTGTGGCTTTAACTGAAACGTTGGGCCAACCGTCAGTGTTCTGCTACATGTGTTTATAGGGATTGTCCAGCTGGTGCCACCGTTTCTAAGCAAAGGACTGAACCGTATACTAAATTCCCAAATGGAACGACGATTTACTGTATGAAAGGAACTATGTCCGTCTCGATACATGCAAGGCTGGTGCTGCTGGTGTCTTTGAACAATGGCTTTCATTTTTCCTGTGATTATCTCTGTTTTTATATTTATTTCAGCATTTACAACTTGTTGTATAGTTACGTGTAACTAGACTTCTATGGGACGTAAATTATTGTTTTGTACACTGATCTGTAAAAAGCGTGTAGATGTAAACACTTGATAACAAGGAAATCAAAACTGTGTTGTTATGGATGTACTTCAATGTATTTGTTAAAAAAGCTAATAAAAACAAAAGTATTTTATCTGCATGTATTGGTATATCTCCTTTCATAGTTTAGGAAAACCATTTGCATTAAGTTAGAGTTTATTGATAATTATTGCAATATGGAATTTTTCAATTTGTTTTTTTAGAACAGCTTTATACTGATAACTATACAAAAAATGACAAACTGTTAAAGCAACAAATACATTAATACATTACAGAAAATGTTCCCTAACTAACATTTAAAACTGTATACACATCAAGTGAAAAGGTCTTGAACAAATAGATACATTTCAAAAGAAAAGTGACTGAAGGTAGTAACCAATTTAGGCGGCAGGACACTCACCTGTAAACAGACAACCAGGGAATGAAAAATTACATTTAGCTCATACAGCACCAATTATGTTATACTATGGTGTTATTTTTGGAATATAAACATGGTTTTAACCATGCAATTGCAATATTGTCAGGTAGAATGCCAGTATCGAGTGAGAATTGTTTAAACATCCCAGGAGCTCAGGCCTGAGGGCTGCTGCTCGACCTAAACAAGCAAACAGTAAACAGTCAGGCACTCATATATTTCACTACTGTTAGTGTTTCTTAGACTCAATCATACATACCATATAGTTTATTGAGAACAATGGATACGCCCCGCTTGGTCTTGGTGGGATGTGAGAGCGTACTCGTCATAGTTGCCGTCCACCACTATCATGTCGACGTTGGTGCTGGAGTCTGACAGAGATGGATGGACCGGCAGAATTACAAGGTGTGGTGTGCACGTTTGTGCGCATTGACTGTGCGCACTGTAAACCCCGAAAAGTTAACATATTAGTCCTACTGACTCAGCTCGATTGACGCGACCATGGGCAATTCATAGTCACAACATGCTTAAAATGTAAAACAGTAGTCCTGATTATGTAGCCTACATGCTGTGTTGTATACAAACCACGATAAACTTTCCAGGAACATGTTCCTTCTTAGCCATGTGAGTCATCATCCAACAAGATCCATCAGGCTGCAGTAAGCACTTCAATAGGCCTACCCTGGCCTGGTCGATACAATTACAGATCTTCCCATTTGATGATCCATCCATCCATCCATCCATCGTCATCCGCTTATCCAGAGTCGGGTCGCGGGGGCAGCAGCTTCAGCAGAGGACCCCAAACCTCCCTTTCCCGAGCCACATTGGAAAGCTCTGACTGGGGGATTCCGAGGCGTTCCCAGGCCAGTGT
>JAODUH010000006.1:1505900-1524575 GCA_027564835.1 Typhlichthys subterraneus
CACCCACCCCCCGCCCCCCCCCCCCCCCCCCCCCCCCCCCCCACCCTCCCCCCCCCCCCCCCCCCCCCTCCCCCCCCCCGCCCCCCCCCCCCCCCCCCCTACACACACACATACACACACACACACATACAATCCACCACGGACCTCTTTTGAGGACATAACGGTAAATATATACAAATATACACGTGTATACTGTATAATTTATGATCAGATTTATTTTGTGCAGGAAATGTACAGCATACTTATATGTGAAACAGCAATATCAATATTTAAAACTGCCGTTAATGTACAGAGTAATTGTGACAGTATCTTGGAGAAGCTCAGTTTATCTATCTATTTTAGAACAATAAGGAAATGCTTTGGTTTCTTTAAATAATCTTCATTACCATTACTATTACACAATGCACATGAATTCTCAACAAGAATATTCTATGATTGTTAAAGCAATTTCGAACTGTATCTCTTAAATTTGCATATTGAGATATTCCATCCCAGTTTAGTAACACTGGGATTGAACACGTTTAGTACTAACTAAACGTTAGTCCAGTTTTAGAGAATATATTATTTCTGTGTAACTAAAATTTAACAATGTTCATGTCATAACACTAGATGGCACTGTCCCTTCAAGTAGCTAATTACAAGCATACAACGTTCTGAAGCTTTTCATAATTGTATTGTGCAAAACCCTGACACATGAATTGTCATGGTTGTGACTTTTTTTTTTGTCCTCTTTAACTTATCTGTTGTTTGAATACCTCTTTTACTTTAAAATTAAAATACTGAAAGTTATGCATATACTATGTTTTCTTGCTTATCTTCAAAATAAGCAAAATTGATTGGACTTTGTACATTTGAGGTTGTATCTGAATATCTGTATATCTGTATGTGAATTTTATGTAGCTATGAACCAAATTATTCAGTTACACTTGTTTTTGCAGCAGATTTTTTGCAATTTTGCAATCTGTAAATATATATTTCAGGTTTTATTTTAGCATGAAAACAATATTCTATAAAGATCTAGATTTATCAAAAATAGTACATACTGAGAGACAAAGGCACTTCTTTCTCAAACAACATGTAGTACAACAAAACAACCACAAGGTGGATATTTAATAATTATTAAAGACATACCATAATAATTAATCAATGACAATAACATTATTCTCAACAAAACATAAATGCAACACGCTTGCTATTTTATCAGCATCTTGATATGTAACAACTGTGAGGTGGTTAGATTATCTTGACAAAGGTGAGGCGTTAACATGGATTATAACAAATTGGTATGATCACATGAATTATTTTAGTCTTAAACATTTATATCACAACCTCCATTAGCGTAATAGTTTAGCACGCTGTACTTACAGGACAGTAACGAGCAATGCTGAGCTTTTGAGTTCAAGCCTCTCCTGGAGCATATATTTACTTCATCAAGTTCAGTTAATTTAACACCCACGCAAATATTAACAGGCATTCTTAGTCCACCTTTTGTATGACCTTTACGATGCATACATTAGTGGCTTTTTTCTTTTTTAACTTTAGGTGTCCTACCCAGAAAAGTGAGTTACATTAATTTGGCTGAGACAGGAAAGACCCTGGTCTCAGCATCGTATTTTTACTACATCACATGCAACAAAGCATTGCATGACACAGAAACTCTTCATATCAAGTCGGCAGGTCTTGCCAGTTGCCACAGTTAGCCAAAGATGTCCCTGACTTTACAAAAGTAGAGGCTGGCTCTATGAAGGTCCAGTCACAACCACAACAACACATATCCACAGGTTATGTGTTTGACAGAGTTTCAGATGGAGAAGTTGCTGGACTATTGTGTTCTGGTATCTGATATGTTGTATTTGTTACGGCTCCCTAATGTTAATATATTGTTGTTCTTTGTTTCAGGAGGTTTGAGCCAGACAGCTTGATTGCTAACCATCTACACCTGGTGGTGTAGATGGTTATAATATTGACATATCTAGCGGTGAGAAATGGCTTAAGGATAATGTAAGGGCCATTTTGAAAGCTAATTTTGAGGAAGTGGGTGTGTTGGAGAGTGAGTTTGGGGGTGATGTGTCTTCGGGCGCGTTGCAGTGGGCAGACATATGGCGAGTTCGCCAGAATATTGAGCAGTCATTTCAACCGGTGGCGGGTGTCTTCTAATATTCATACGTTGGAGGAACTGGAACATCTGATTGTTTTAGAACAGTTCACGGACCACCTTGCACCCCCTCTTGCTACGTATATAAAAGAACGGAAGGTTTCTAATGTTTTTGAGGTGGCTGTGCTGGCGGACGAGTACACTCTATCCTATAGGGGCAGGTTGAGTACCCAGGATGGGCGACAAGGAAGGTTCACAGGGACTTTGTCTTCTGCTGGTGGGACTGGAACTGGAACAGGGCAGTTTGCCGATCAGATCTGTCACTACTGTCGTGGGGAAGGGCATTGGAAGAAAGAATGTCCTCTCCTGGGCCCCAAAGCTAGAGCTTATACCAGGCCGGTAGCATTAACCGGACCTGGGCGGGGGTTAACTACGCACACATCTCCCCACTGCTAGGGTCTAGGTGACCCTAGCAGTGGGGAGATGTGTAGCCTGGTAAAAGTTCATTACCACCCCTTCATTAGTGACGGCTTTGCATCTTTGGTGGGTGGGGTGAGAGTGCCTGTTAGGATTCTCCGCGATACTGGGGCTTTGGACTCTTTTATCTTACAGTCTGTACTTCCGTTCTCCGCCGAGTCTGGCATAGGGGAGTGTATCCAGGTGCAGGGGTTGGGCATGGACCCCCTAAGTGTGCCGTTGCACCGTGTGGAGTTGGCTTCAGGTTTAGTATGGGGAATAGTGAGGTTGGGCATCCGTCCTGCTTTACCTGTGGAAGGTGTGGATGTGCTTTTAGGTAATGGTTTGGCGGGTGGGAAAGTGTGGTCCGAGGAGGTAGCGGGTCCAACGGTTTTGTCCATCCCAGGTGGTTGGGGTTCTGGGTGTTTGCAGACCAATATCCAACCTAAGCCCACAGTACCGGGGGCTTGTGCCGTGACGAGGGCTAGGGCTCAGGAACAGCGTGCCAGGCCGCCTGATTCTGAAGTGCAGGCAGGGGACTCAAACCCTCTTCAGTCAGTGCGGAGAGGACAGCGGGCGTTTTTGCCTCCCTCCTTGTCTTATGATGAAGTGGTCCTTGAGCAACAGCAGGACCATTCTCTCACCCGATCCTTCCTTCAAGTTGTTCCTTCTGAACAGGTGAGTAATTTGGCTGTGGGCTATTTTTTGCAGAGGGGCATGCTGATGAGAAAATGGAGCCCCACTAGCGACCATAGTGTGGGCTCGGCTGTGGTCCAAGTGATCCCATCTAAATTTAGGTCCCTAGTTCTGACTACGGCTCATGGTGGGGCGGCTGGGCATTTCGGTATTAGAAAGATTTATGATAGAGTATTGAGACATTTCTTCTGGCCTGGTCTAAAGAGTGATATTGCGGGGTTTGTGAAATGCTGCCCTACCTGCCAACTGACCGGGAAGCCAAACCAGGTCTTAAAGCCTGCTCCTCCTTATCCGATTCCAATTATGGGTCAGCCTTTTGAACATTTACTTGTGGATTGTGTTGGACCTCTGCCCCGGGCTACCAACGGAAGCAGGTATTTGTTTACTGTGATGTGTCGAGCTACTAGATATCTGCTGCATATCCGCTACGTTATATCACTACCCCTTCCATCGTACGGGTTTTGTCCCAATTAATTTCCACCTTTGGAATTCCTAAATCCATTCAGAGTGACCAGGGTTCCAATTTTACCTCTTGTATGTTCTCTCAGGTTTTGCGACAGCTAGGGATTAAACATAACCGATCCAGTGCTTATCATCCCCAGAGCCAGGGAGCCCTGGAACGTTTTCACCAGAACTTGAAGTCGATGTTGAGAGCATATTGCGTGGAAATGAATGGCGACTGGGAGCTGGGGGTGCCTTGGCTGTTGCTAGCCGCCAGGAAGGTGTGCCAGGAGAACACAGGGTTTAGTCCTAATGAGCTAGTATTTGGACACACGGTGCGGGGCCCCATGGCGGTGCTTGAGGATGAGTTACTGGTTTCCGAACCTCCCCGGAGTGTTTTGGCGTATGTGAACGATTTTAGATATAGGTTGTGTAAGGCCTGTGAGTTGGCCCTAGGAGAGGCTCCAGCTGTCCCAGAGGAAAATGAAGCGACTGTTTGATCGCCAGACAGAAACGAGGGAGTTTGCTCCTGGGGACATGGTGCTTGCTTTGCTGTCTATTGTCTCTTCTCCCTTCCAAGCCAAATTTAGTGGGCCCTATGCAGTGGTGAGGCCGGTTGGTGATTGTAACTATGCGTTCCGTACGCCTGATCGCCCGAAGTCCACTCAGTTGTGTCATGTAAATCTGTTGAAGCCATTTTATGTTCCTTCTGCAGCTGTGGGTGGGGTGCCAGAGGGTGCGCCCCCCCGGATGAGTTCAGCCCCCCAGCCTTATGCGGTGAACATGGACGTCCAACCCACCGATGGGGTTCATGTGGAGGAGGGGGTGAGAGTTCCAGATGAGTCTGTACTGAGGGGTCGGTTGAGAATATAGAGTTCTTGGGAGGGTTGCAAAACCATTTGGCTTATTTGTCCACTAAAAAGCGTAGGGACATCTCTGATCTTATTCATGAGTATCAGGGGTTGTTTCCTGATGCTCCTTCCCGTACTACCTGGATTCATCATGATGTTGAGGTCGGGGATGCCAAACCCATACGGCAACGTTTCTATAGGGTTCCCTTAGTGAAGCGTAACGCTTTGGAGGATGAGATGAACGACATGTTAGACAATGACATTGCTGAGCCCTCGTTTTCAAGCTGGGCTTCTCTGTTGTTGCTTATGGACCAGGTAGACCGGGCTCGCAGGTTTTGCAGGTCAACGCGGTGACAAAGCCTGATTCTTTCCCTTTTCCACGGATGGAGGACTGTATAGATCAGGTGGGAGCAGCAGCGTTTATAAGTAAGTTCGATTTACTTAAGGGTTATTGGCAGATTCCTCTAACCGAACGAGCTAGGGAAGTCTCTGCGTTTGTGACCCCTGATGGGTTGTACTCCTATAAGGTCATGCCTTTTGGTTTGAGAAATGCCCCTGCCATGTTTCAGAGGTTAATGAACCGGGTGGTGTCTGGTCTGGTGGGCTGTGCAGTGTATCTGGATGATGTGGTGGTCTACAGCGACACATGGGATCAACATCTGGATCGTATTCGGGCTCTGTTTGAATGGTTGACGGACGCCTCTCTTATGGTCAATCTGACGAAATGTGAGTTTGGGCGGGCAACCGTGACCTATCTTGGGAGGGTGGTGGGCCGCGGCATGGTCCGTCCTGTGGAGGCAAAGGTTAGTGCTAGCCTAATGTATCCTCTGCTAACCACTAGGAGGGAGCTTATGAGGAACCTGGGCATGGTGAACTACTACCTCAGTTTCTGTAACAACTTTTCGACTGTGGTGGCACCACTGACTGATCTGTTAAGGGCTAAGGTCAAATTTGTGTGGTCCCCCCAGGCTCAACGGGCCTTTGAGAGGGCGAAGGTCCTTCTTTCCGCTTCCCCAGTTTTGGCGGCTCCGCGGTGGGATCGTCCTTTTAATCTCCAGGTTGACGCAAGCTACATCGGTGCAGGTTCTGTTTTGATGCAGGACAATGACCAGGGGGAGGAGCAACCGGTTTGTTACCTGTCGAAGAAATTCAGTAGGTCTCAGTTGAATTACTCGGTCATAGAGAAGGAGGCTCTCTCTTTGCTTTGGGCATTATGCATGGTGGACGTTGGGTGTGACGCCATTGGTGCCATCTTAAGGGGGAGGGTGTTACGGCTCCCTAATGTTAATATATGGTTGTTCTTTGTTTCAGGAGGTTTGAGCCAGACAGCTTGATTGGTAACCATCTACACCTGGTGGCCCTCTATATAAAGAGCTCTTGGTAAACAGTCTCCCCTTGCAACCAGCCAGAAGAGAGCCACTGTCACGCACAACTTAATATTCTTGTGGGTAGGAGACCGGGGTATTGTTGTTTTCGCGGCTTTTGTTATTAGTTTATACTTTGGATGTTTTGGTAGTTTATGGGAAGCTGCTGGGTCTGACGGCCCATTGCGTGGTTGGCCCGGTAGTTTCCCCTTATGTTTGGTTTGATGTTTTTGTCCGGTCTCCTTTCCACTTGTAAGTAAGTAATTGTCTCGTAATTGTGGTCAGGTGCTCAATAAGCCCTGTACCTGCATCCTGTTGTTGCTGTGAGTTTTGTGTTAGTCTCCGGCAAAGTTGACCCGTTGCTTAAGGGGCCGTAACATATTACTAATTGTACCAATCAATTAGCACTGTAGCACAGACTTCTTCAAAATGTCACTATTGTTCATTTGCATGCACTTGCTGTGTGTCTTATGAGCACACGGAATTCATGACATATATGGACAGTGAACTATTTGGTTAAACTTTTTAAAGAACAGGCTTCAAAAATGATGTGTAAACTCACATGTGTGTGTTAGTTAATTTGTGATGGTTGTCACAAACAGGGTGTCTCTCTGTCTCAAACCAAAATAAGCTGGGATAGACTTCAGTCCTCAGTGACCCTGGACAAGTTTTCCCAACGTATCTAATATAGAAATTACATGGATGGAGATGGATGAACAACTCCAATGGTACAGCCGTCCATGGTTCCAAATGTGATTCAAGTAAACAAGGTAACCACCTGCATGACTGTAACGATGAATGTGAAGTAAGTAACTTATATCTATATCTATCTGTCTATCAACAAATTAAAAAAATTGTCTAAATATTACTTGAAACACATCCTGCATTAAAACAAGTAATGTATTTGTTTTTAATTGCTTGAAACGTATGGATGATCTGGTTCTGGGGTTCCGGAGTATTCTTCTGCACTTAAAGTCCTTACTTGCAAATGCAGCTGATGTATGGTTGCTTTTCGCTGATGGACAGCTTTGAACCAATAATGCCAACAAACAAGGAGGCTGTCAGCAATAGGCACATGGCCCACTGGAGATATAATGACATCAAGGAAGTAAAATAAAAGAAGGGTTTCGTGGAAGGCCGACACAAGCTTGTGTGTGTACACAGGTCAGCTTCAGTGCACTCATCTGAACATAATTCAGGTTGACACAATTTGACCTCACCAAATACCCCACTCTGCCTAGCTTTGTTTTGTTTTCTCTTCCCTAGGAATTGCATACAATACTAACCATATAGATGGTATCAATATTATATTCTTCTCAAGTTCTCTTAATTCCCTACAATTGATTTTCTATTATGTGTCAGATCTCCGTTTTTAGAATAGACCCTTTTAGGCTTTTGTTGGGACCATGGGCCTATTAGAACTGTTCCTCTTGGCCTTGCCTTTAAAGGAAAGCCTCTTTATAGGCTTGAATGAAGAGGCTATTGTTAGTTTCTTAGATGTTTTGAAATTTCCAACTGTAATTTTGTTTTTTATTTTCCGCTCATCTGCAAAACTGGGATGCAAATATAAACATGTATCTCTTGAATGATGCAAAGCAATATCTAGTGGCCAATCTGTTTCATTAACTTTCATGAAGTTGCTTTTTAAATGTTAGCTTGGTCTATAGGCAGGCCTTGTCATTCCAAAGATTTCACACTGAGATGAGCAGTAATGGATTAATATGTTTAATGCTGCCTGGTACAATGACAGCCTAATCTTTGCTTTTACGGTGGCTTTAGCGTCAGTGTGGAGTGGGGGAGCGGATTGTCTCAAACGCAGTCACCTGTCTGTGCTACAGGTGTACAACCTCTTTTCTCCCAAGCTCTGTTCTGTTAGTGCCTTTGCTATATAGTTTGTTTAAAACCACAGGTCAGAGGTTAAAGGGGAGGTGGCTGCTATGGTAACGCGTGGCTTGAGCTTCAGCTGTGCAAGATGGAACGAGAGAACTGGGCTTTTATTTACACTCGTATTTCCACAAAACACACATCTCCAGTAACGTGGCTCAGTTGGTACCAGTGTTTTTTTTTTTTTTTTTTGCATGCTTGTTTGTCATTATCCTTGTCCATGAGGTTATTATTTAAACTAAATTCAATCATGTATTAAATATTTCACAAGGTTAAGTTATATTTATTTATTTATAATAGCAAATCTGTTGACTCTAAGTATTCACATGTATGCGTGTCTACCACCATGCCGCGGTGTATCCCATCCACCAGTAAATGGCCCAACGGCCAGACAATGTTTAACATGTCACGGGGGTACAAAATGCCTATACCGAAATCCAATTTACACTCTTTTAAAAAGCATCTGAACAAAACAGGCTGCCATTTGGGAGTAGCAGGTGGATGAGTGTGCATGGGTGACTGATTTAAAGAAGAACAAAAAGTCGGAGTATTCATGAAAGGCAATGCTCCTTATTTCCTTATTAATGCTTAGGGTTTTAATTCCCTGTGTTGGTATCCTGCATGGTCGCAACACAAAAGTGAGTTACCCACAAAATGTGGAGGTTTCTATTTTAGACTATTGTTTTTATTCCCTATCAATTATACTTTTACTTGTTTTAGTCACAGCACTGAATGTTTGCGAGGTGTGATTTTCTGAATGCTCCAAATGCTAAATTAGTCTGTACAAATAGTTTGTTTCTGAATATAATGTACTACAGCAAACACTAGAATCAGATAAACATACACATGAATGATGTAGTTACACAACCAAAAGCCAATTATTCCCTGTTAATCATGTTTACAAAGATATCTATATTGGGGGGTCAGAAGTTGATCAGCTATTGGGGGATTGATAATGAGATGGTAAACCCAAAACTATTGTTTTAACCTGAAGCAGGTTAACCATATACATTACCTCATGACAGATGGCAGGCAAACATGTTTTTTGCTAATGCAATATTACTAATGGATGAATGCCACCATGTAAGGGTGTCAAAACGGTGTGTGTTTGTAACCCACATTCACACAAGCTCTTACAGCATGGTATTTAGGAACAAACATAATACCTCTCTTGGGCATTATATGCTTTTATTTAAAAAACATTCAATTCTGTTTGCATGTTGTACAGTAAATTACTACAGTACATAATTACTATTTTCTAATACATTACACTTAATAACTATAATCTAGCTAAGTCAGTTACAGTAGCCTAATATGTATCTACTGAGGACACCTTCAACCACAGTGTGGAATGGATAATGTCTTCGCCGGTAAATACCCTGGTCTGAAGATCATTTTGCAAATTCTAATGTTTACACATATCTAGACATATGATATGTGTTGATATTTATAAGATTATAGAAAAGAATAGAATAGAATAGAACCCTGAGTAGTAACTACCTGAGGGTTTTCTATTGTGTAGTGTTGTACAGGTACCTCCTGGTGCATTTAGACATTCCTTACATAGCCCAGACAATTGTAGTTTGTGCCTTTATCCAGTAGTGTATAATCCAGTCAAAGTGACATAGACCTATGTGTTCCAGGTCCTCATTTTGTAATGGCATGCCTTTATCAGACCCCTTAATATTAGGGGTTAGGCCCAATGGGCACGTCACTGTCTTTATTGAAGAAAGAAAAGCCTGCTTAATGTAATTCATGCCATATGTAATTAATTCCAATTGCCTTAGTGTAGACTAAAAGTCTGCAGGTGTGTGATGTGCTGTCTCTGTTTTAAAAGCTGTTTATCTCAAGTCTACCAATGGTATGGATGGTCATTTTGCAAAATATTGCCTAATGATGATCCAACTGTCACTTTGGGATTAGAGTTAAAAATGGAAATAAACTGTAAAAATAATAAAGGTAGATTTCCTTTACTAAAGCTTTCTAGCTTCAAGACACCATCCTGATCTGGCTAGCTTCAGTTTGACTTTGCTGCAAGGATTCAAGTACATGCACTTTGGTCAATCGGTGTTGTACTGACACTGCCTGCCCTTTTCCAAACTGTTTTAATTGAGGCTTCTCAGATGGTTCTGTGCATGCAAGTTATAGCTGTTCAAGATGAGTGTCCATGCCTCCACCAGATTAGCATGGTGCTATACGGATGGTGCTGACATTCTGACATAGCAACAAAAAGGATAAGGTTTTAATTTCTCTTATATTTCTATCACCTGATTCCTGTAACCATTTTTATTAACGTATGTAATTTCAGTATAATGTTATGTATATTTATTGTATTCATTTATATCACATTTGTTGTTTTATTTATTTGTTTAAATCTGATTACTTTAATAAAAATAGATAACGTTTTTTCTGTATGTCTTTATTAGTTTATGGGAAGCACAACTAGTGTGTAGTATTCCCTGTCTGTAAAGCACTTTGAACTGCAATTCTATTTGAAAAGTATATAAATAAAGATTATTATTATTAATATTATCATTATTATTAATTTCTCCTGTCTACAACTTTAAACAAATTATGTTTGACCTGGCTGTGATCACAAACCAAAAATCGTAATAACTTAAATGGCATAGGTCAAGGATTCTCTAAATGGAAAGAATGTATATCTTAAAGGAATCTCCAGTTGCACGTTTTGGCCATAAGGTGTCACTATAAAGACGATTATCGCAAACATAATGTATCTAGATTATGGTGTATGTAAACCTATGCCTGGAAGTTGTTCCGTGTCAAAGAACGAAACTGCTGAGAAAGACTTCTCAATGAAAAGGACAATAATAGGTAGATTCCATTTGAAATGTTTTATCTGAAATTATGAGTGATGACTAAATATGTAGACTACAGTATATCTATTTTGAGATAAGCACATTGTCACTGTCTGTTGTGGCCTTGCAAGATTTTATTTGTTGAAAGAACGTTCTAGAATATCTCCTGTACCTGAAAGTTAAATATATGTGCAAAATATATCAATTACGATTTCTTCTTACACTAGTTATTTGACAATATTTTACAGTACTGATCCCCAACATGCCTGCTCTATTTGCTTGTGTGAGCTATAGGCTACTGAGGGGTGAGAACCAGAACCAGAGTAAGTGACATTTTGGGTGAAACGGAGATCAATTTAAAGCTCTTAATGAGCTATTAGCAAATAGTGCATAAGTGAATGAGTTATTCAAAATACTTAAATAATTAAAATACTAAGCCAGTTGGTGCCAAAAAGGCACAACTGCACTTATGCCCTTTTGGCATTGAGAAGTGTATATTTGGTACGCATGTGATATGGATATTTTATGTTATATTTTTATTTAATCACAATCGAATAGTATTTATTTAAAATGTATGGAATGCTTTGTTCATATTGTCATCAGATGGGCCCATGCAAAATTTTGAAACGTTGGTGCCAAAAAGGCGCAAGTGAATTAAAACATTTTGTTTTGACCCTCCTGTAAAGTTGGAGAAATGTCACTGTATGCCCCTCTGGTTCTCATTACCTGCTCTTATTGAATAACTAAGTAAAACCATATATAATTAATAGGTATGATCAATTACTTCTCAGGAGACTGCAAGATCAGTTTAAGAACGGTATTGATTGTTGTGTAAATATTTTAAACTATGATTGAATTATATTTATGTTTTATGATATCATGACACTGCGTGTGTGAGAATGCTTGAGGCCTTTACAACTCTGCCTGTATTAATTTTCCCATTGTTATCTTTTTGATTTACTTATCAATAATTGAGACATACTGTTCTTTTTTCAGTTTATTTTTAGTTGCCCACAATAGATATCTTTCATGTTGATGGTCACAGTGCATTGACAAATACTCAATTGAAAGTTTACCACAATAAAACTTATAATACTTTAGCAACACCTGAATTTGAGTCAGACACAAAGCCATATGTTATTGTATGTGGTGCTACTGGAAAGATTATGACTCCAGCATATTTGCAGCAATAACTGGATGCATTACACATCATGACCAAAGTGAGGATACTTTATTTAGCCGAAAGGCAGAGGCTCAAGTTTCTCTGACAGTATAGGGACCTGAATGATGAAGTGCCCTTGAGCAAGTACTCTGACCTCCATACTGAGAGGGGCAAGCAACATTAGAAATGATCTGTTTGATATTAATACAACATCACATAAAGTATCCTCGTATTTCATTGGCTTAAACTATAGAAGCAAAGCCAATCTTTATATAAGATGACATTCTCCCAAATCTAATTTTTATACTTGTATTTTGTATTTTGTACACCTTGATTAGATAAAAAAAAGAACTTTCCCATCTGATATGGTTTTAGCAGACATGGTAACCTCTGCACAGTTATAGCTGTTTTTAATCCAAATAAAATCAAGGCTAATGCCTCATTACCTGGTATTTTTACATAATGATCCTCATACTGCTGCTGTTAATTTTTTTTTATTAATGCAATTACGTGCCTCTTAGTGGCCAGGGCCAGGGAGGTCTAATTACCCCACGGCACGCTGGGTAAATAGTCGGAGGTGTCTCTGAGCAGGTGGCCTGCAGAGCTAAGAGGCAGACATGGGCCACACCGAGGCAGGCAATTACTGGATGAATTTCACTTTAATAAATGTTGAGCTACATTTGGAAATTCAGATGACAGAGCTTTCTGCCTAATGGGCGCTGCACTAAAGCCACTTGAGCAAGGAAATGATCTGAAAGAGGGTTTAATTAACACAAGCTACATGATCCAGCGAGAGCGTGACAGAATGTTAAAATGGAGGGGGACAGGGGCTGCAGGTGGGGGGGGGGGGGGGAGCGGGGATAATATGAAAATGAGCGAGGAGGAGCGCGAGATGGCAGAGAGGGGCTCCGGGGCACAGGGAAAATTGTCCTGCCAACTTAGTTTTCGCAGGTGTCTATCTGACCTGCTACTGTGTTGCTGTGTGTACAGCAAATTCCACAGCAGAAAGAGCATGCAACTTTCCTTTTCCATGATGAAAGTACAGTTGAGTAAGTATACTGTATCTACAGGCCTACATTCCTTCTGGTGGAGTTCTTTCACTGTATGTGTTCCATGTCAAATATTGTCATACATCAGGAGCATCTGACAATGTTCTTACTGCAGAGACTTAATTATAATTATTTTATTTATGATATACACAATTATGAACAATATATCTGACGAGAACACATTCTTTTCTCTAGTGTACATGGCAAATGCCACTTGGTTGGAGTTCATTTTAAAAAAGGTTTATATAAATGACCAAAATAATGGACCTGCAGTTACTGTGGAACTTGTAATATAGTAATTAAGTAATACAGACTATTATGTCCGATCCACCTATCTATTAATATGATTATTGATAACAAAAATGGATTGGAATGAAATCCATGGAGCATAATGAACATGTATTGTAATCATGGCATGCTTAAGGGGTACATTAAAGGTAAAGGAAATTATACAGTAGGAAATATCTACTGTAGCCTATATACTGGGTCTGTTCATTGACAAAACTTTTTTACAGTTGTTTACAGTTGTTGCATCTGTTGCTGGCATGTTTTTGTAGTGCTTTAGCTTCATGGGGCTCAGAACAGTATTACGATAGATACCTATACGGCGGATTGAGGATAAGGGGTTTTGTTTTTGTTTAAACAGTGCTCATGCGTGGTTTTCTGCATGTAAGGTCCTCTTGGTTTTACACATCACGGTCTCTCTCCGCTCTCCACCGGAGCTAAAAGCCCCAAAACGGAGCGGTAATTGCCCAATTAGGGCCCTCGGTCTGTGGGCCGCAGAGCACTATGCGCCTCCACATGCTCACAGAGTCAGATAATTGAGCTGAAAGCAAATGAACGGATGGCAGACAAACAAGCTACTAGAAAATAATTACTTAGAGTGTTTCTTTTCAGTACCTGTACAGCGAATTTCATTATTGTCAATAGCCTCTAAAGCTGCTTGAAACGCTGGTATTTGTCATTTTCATAGAGACTTGATAATGACATTAATTTGTCTTAATGGGTTGGTTCTATTGTTAAAAATAGTGAAATGAGCAGAAATTGTCTTTCCTCAGTAGGTAGAGGGGCCTTAACTACGCTCCCTTCAGGCATGAGGAGATAATTTGGTGTGCTTGTCAAATTTCCAATAATTGGTTGTATGGAACATGAGTAATGCTAATACCATTAATGTCCATTTTCCTCTAAATTCATTACTGCCCTTTTTTCCTTTTATGTTTTTAATGCCTAGCCATTTTTATTTCTGTTTGAAGAGGTTACACCAGGACTGATGGAAAATAGACGCATTTAGACATTTGCCTCATAGACACAAGCGTATTGTGTAAACTCTACACAATATGCTAGTCTAGAGTGTTGAACAAAATTTCAAAGTGTCACCTATTCAAGCCTGGAAGGCTATTTAATGTTAATCCTGGGTAAATTTCAACATAATCTTACTTGCCTGCTAAGTAATGCAACATTTATATAAAACATTGTGTTAATATGTCATTCAGTATGGCCTGGTATGATATGGGCATTTTTAGTCAGAGGAATGGTCCTTTTTTATTTTTACTGAAAATGGTTCCAATGTTGACTTGAACAGAATGTGTTACAAAC
Source organism: Typhlichthys subterraneus (assembly GCA_027564835.1). Taxonomy (NCBI): domain Eukaryota; kingdom Metazoa; phylum Chordata; class Actinopteri; order Percopsiformes; family Amblyopsidae; genus Typhlichthys; species Typhlichthys subterraneus. The sequence continues at coordinate 1,520,314 of JAODUH010000006.1, forward strand.
TTGTGAAATTATGCATTTGTCAATTTGTATGCATGGTGACCATACTGTATAAAGGTTACTCTAGTTTACTATGTAAATCATTATATAAACACAAAAAAATCACGTACACTGTAGACTAGTATTGGATAATACGTACAAAACCATATTTGTTCAAATGTATATAATTGTAAGTTACCTTAATAATAACAAATTAAAGGAAAAAATATTCATTGGGTGGTTATCAAAATACAGGAATATTTGTTATTTTAGTAAAGATACCACAAATTAGAATTATACCTTAAATCAAAGTCTTAAGTCTTAAATATAGCTGTTCTGGCCAAACATATAAAATAAGAAATTGTCTGTAATCAGGATAGTTCATGTTAATAGTTAACATGTTAAATGAATAAAAATATGAATGAAATATAGATTAAAAATAATGATTATTTTACTATTATAATTGTAGTATTATTACTATTATTGTTATTTTTAAAAAGTATCTAACATAATGCATATTCATTTTATCCATTAAGGCCAATTAAGGCTAATTACAGCATATCATCATAATCTTCTTCTCATAGTCACAAGATTATGAGTAATATTCCATGGGATATAAATATTTAATATGATCACAAAGTGTTATTATAGGTGCATGGCCTGAATTATGATTAGGCCATGCCCAAAAAGCAACTTACAGTGACTACACTACTACATATTGGGTATACATTTTGCTGATGGATGCTTACAGGCAGGACTGACATGTTGGGGATCAAACCCATGACCTTTCACTATAACCACTAGTCTAGCATGCCCCTACCACAGCACATATTTTCAGGTAGTTATATTGTGTGGTGAGTTATACTGCCACAAAGATGAAAGCCAGAACATGATTACTTTTACTATTTACTATTACTAATAATACTGGTCATGCATGTCATGTGTATAATGGTGTGTTATCATTTACATAGCCATGGCTGTGTAGAAACACCAGATAACATTTTAAGCATGCACACAGAAGGGACAGATAGCGGATCTTGTGGATCTGTTCTCTGAATTTGACAGAGCTTACCATCGCTGACTCCATCTTTAGGAACAATACGAATATAACATTTACATACAGTATATAGTAAAAATAAAATGGTCAAAACATTTGGCTGTAAGTTCATTATATCACGAATGTGGAGTTATTTACATTTCTAACACACTGTAGTACAGATAAGTAATTAATTAAATAAGTAAGTAAGTAAGTCAAGTTTATTTAGCACTTTTCTCAGACAAAGGTCACAAAGTGCTTCACAGTATCATTAATGCAGTCACAATTCAAACAGAAAAATGCATCCATAAAAAATAAAAAACACTCAAAAGCATAAATCTGTAGATTAAGAACAATAAAGATCCCAATTTGCCTATTTTAACAGGCATGTTATTAGCTGCTTTTTAAAAGAGTCGACAGAATCAGCAAACCTTAAGGATATGCGGAGGGCACTCCACATTTTGGGTGCTACTGCCCCAAAAGCTCTATCCCCACGGGTCTTCAGATGAGTTTGAGGGACCACAAGTTATTTTACTTATTTGATCTGCGAGCACGAGCCGGTGGGAGAGAACAAAGTTGATCAGCTATGTATGCCGGTGCCGTGCAGTGCTCTATAGAAGTAATAATGAGAATTTTGAAAAGGATCCTGTAACAGGGAGCCAATAATGAGACCTGAGCGGAGGAGTAACGTTTGTTTATTTGACCTAGTGAGAATTCTTTCAGCAGCATTTTAAATTGCCTGCAACTGTTCAAGGGCATACTTGCTAAGCGATGAGAAAAGTGCATTGCAATAGTCAATTCAAGTAGAAATAAAAGCATGTGTAAGCGCATTTGCAGAGATTAGAAACAACATCTTGGTTTACTGCTATTTCTTAAATGTAAAGAAATGCTACTAGTTACGTGCTTAGCATGTGTGTCGAATGAAAAGGATTGTTCATATATAACCCCTATATTTCACAAATTGGAATGAGAAGTAAATGATAAAGGTCCAATAGATTTCTTAACAGTGGAAGTAACATTTTCTGGGGCAACAATAAGTACGTCTGTCTTGTCTGCATGTAGCTGTAAAAATGGATTTGACGTCCAGTCCGTGTGTCAGGGTTTGATGGTAGACTGCCATGCTTCCTGGGGTTTCCCCTTCACACGTTTACTCATCTTATACTTTGTATATGTCTTGTCATTACACACCTGGTGCCCATCCCCCTAATTAGCTTTAGTATATGTAGCCCTCTGTTTCTCCCTGTCCTTGTCGGTTATTGTTTCCTGTACCGGTGAGTGCATGCTGTCAGTTTTTTTTAAATCAATTAAGCTTTGTTGTTCTAAACCCAACCTGCGCTTGGTTTCTGCCACTTACCTCGTGACACCGTGATAGTATTTATGCAGCCTAAGAGCCTATATAATCTGTGCACCTCACTATGTTAAAATAAAAAGTGAAGTTGTAAATCATCTGCATATAGATGATCAGGAATATTAAAGGTATCTATAATCTGTCCCAATGGCAGCAAGTACAGAGAGAATAACAGGGGCCCTACAACAGAACCCTGTGGAACACCACAAGATAATAGCGAGGGACCAGACAGAGATTCTCCAATAGAGACAGTAACACTTCTGCCAATGAGATACAATGAAAACTAATCTAAAACTGTGCCCGCTAGGCCCACCCAATCACGTAATCTCTTTATCATGATGTCATGATCTACTGTGTCAAATGCTGCGTCAAAAAGTACCTGCCTCAGAGAACATTAAGTGCCAGAAGTGGTGGTTCATATTTGTACTCTGATATCTATAGCGCTAAACTATACAGTACATGCCAGCTATTGTTCAAACAAGGGCCACAGAAAATCCAGGTTTTGATAACCTGAAAATGTACAATATGCTAATTCGGTTTTCTTTTTAGAAGTTGCTGATTTATAGATCCTATATATATATATATAGAGATAATCCTAATCTGATAGTTAAATATGCATAATCGAAGCATACTTTATGTCAACAGCCTATTCTGGGAACTTGTTAGAATGGCGACCAATGCCAGGCTTGCAGGTAGAGGGAGTCCAGGGGAGAACTGATGAATTGTACTCCGGCTACTATCTTTTTGGAGAAAATATAATATGGCTCATTGTCAGGTTTTCAAATGGGGAATCATATGCAGTATAATAACACATTATACTGCATATGAGGGCACAATGCACAACACATTATAATTGTTGACAATATCTAAAAACGTGTTTTTCATGTCCATTAACGTTTCTGGCACAATCTTTGTTGGGCTTCATTATTGAGATACAGTCTAAATAAAAGCATGCATTTTCTTGTGAAGTTTCATCAGCGAACATGTGGGATGCTGAAATTACAGAATTACTTTGAGAAAACTGTGTACATTTCTTCCAACCTTGCCAAAATGTATCTGTTTAATTATCTGCTGCATTTATTGTTGTTTTTTTTTGTATCACATTTGGCCTGCTGGTTGTTCTTTGCTAAAATTCCCTAATTACACTATGAGGGTCAAAAACATAGATTATTTAAATGTACATATATTATGGCATGGTCCAGATGATTACTTTAGATATTGAATATTCCTTGTTTATGCTTTATAAACCCATAAACCTACCGTATCAGAGTGTCTCCACCTGCTCCTGGCCAATAAGCGAATGTCTGTTTGTGCATGAATGTGACTGAATGGTGATGTGTGACACACTCCTAATGAAAAATAACAGAGGCTCTTAGATCTCCACAACAGTTGATGAAGAATCAGTGACTTTTATTGGTGTCGAATAAAAGGATGCAATGAAAGCCTCAAAGCCGAAAGGAGAGAAAGAGGGATTCAGAGGGAGGGGCCGAGGAGTGCAAAACAAGGCCCCATCCATCACAGACGTTGAGAAGACACATTCCACTGCCCTTAGCAAGAGGATACATTCACTCAAAGTCACAATAGAGGGGGGATCTGGGAGAATATGGGAGGGGCGTCCATCAATACACAACCTCACCCTTGGGCTCTCCGTCCACATCAACTCAATGCCTCTTCCAGTCCAATTCACTGCCCTCTATAGGCATGACAAATGTACATTTTGCCTCCAGTGAATGCATTCACACTCAAAACAACAAAGTGGATTACCAAAAACGCTACTGCTAATAGTGTAATAACATTTTCTAAATCCCCCTCTCTCTCTCTCTCTCCCTCCCCCCTTCTTTCTCTCACCCTCTCTCTCTCTCTCTCTCTCTCTCTCTCTCTCTCTCTCTCTCACTCTCTCTC